>PVJI01006415.1:76499-86946 GCA_004026765.1 Micronycteris hirsuta
CTCTCTCTCTCTCTCTCTCTCTCTCCCCCTCACTATTTTTATGCCTGGTACTTAATATTGGTGGTTCTCCAGAGTTCCTCTCAGCTAATCAGCTAATATCTTTCTCTCAGTGAACCTACTCAGGTTGAGGTTGACAGCTTACTTATCTTTCTCTCCCCCACCACCATGATATCCAAAGGCCTGTGCTCTAGATCTTTCCCTTGAATCCCAATCACTCTAGTATTTACTGAGTTCTTGCTACTTGATACTAATGGTTGTATTCCTCAGGAATTCTAAGGTAAATAAGATTTTGATCCTGACAGAAGTTCTGTAGTCAAATGATGCAGTTTTACCAGAGCCTACTGGACATTAAGCACTTAAAATTCAAAAGGTCCCAATCAGATCTGATTTTTTCCCAGCCCCAAATCTCATCACTCTCCTATGTTCCTTACCTGGATTAAGGACCTATTCATCCAATCAGGCAATCAAGATCATCTTCCATAGACCCCTCCCCTCTCCATTCCAGTTAGTTCCCAATTTTTCTTTTGTCCACCTTTCTTTTCACCTTAACTTTCAGTACCTGATCATTTTTCTCCAGAATTACTGCAATAAAATTCTAAATGTCTTATCTTCTTTCTGCTTTGCTTCCATTAACATTTAGTTCCAATTGTTAACAGAGTGATGCTTCCTAAAAATGGTCACTTACTCACTTTAAAAAAATGAACAAAAATAATAATCTAAAAATAATGGTTGATTCCCATTGTCCGATAAATGATTTGCATTCTATTGATTTGTGATAGCTTAATCTATCTATTTAACTAAGTAAAAATACAATTAACTGTAAGTGAATGAATTTTAACTATATCTCATAACTGGAAGGTTTTAATAAATACTTCTGTCTCTGAGGTTTGAAGTAATATTGCTGTATGTGAAAATGTATTAAATTCTCTTTATTCAGGTTAACTGTACCATGGGAAATATTATTTAAAGAGGCAATTTGGCATAATAGCTAAGATTTTAGATAGAGGAAATAAAATGTTTAAATCCCAGGTCTGCCGCTAGCTAGCTGTATAACCTTAAACACATTACCTAACTTCTTTGTTTTTGAGTCTCTTTATCGGCAAGATGATGATAGTACAGATAAAATAATCATTTAAGTAATAAAATTTCCATGTTAATTAAACAAAGGTATCCACTAAGACAGCTCCTTATAAGCCTGGCACAGAGTAGGGGAACAAGAATTTGAATACTTATTACCTGGTGATAGTTTATGAAATTCACAGATATGTAAGAAACTGTTGTGATTTTACAAGAAAAACTAACTTCTTCTTAACAGACACATTTAAAGATATTTAGGAATTTCCTTTTTAATATTTAAATGCATGTGCATTTGATTTTTGAGAAATGCTATATTAACTAAAATTGCATCAATACTTTCTATAAACAAAGAAATGAGGCACCAAGGCCTGAAGGACTGGGTGCACATCTCCTTAAGTCTTAGCTACTTAGACTGTCTGGGTCCCAGTATTTTCATCTTAAAAGAAGGATAATATCTATCTCAAAAATCCATGACTCAGTTAAAGATAGTGAATGCAAGTCGTTCAAAGTTGAAATTAAATAAATGATAGTGACATTTCTTTTAAATATAAGACTGATTCAGATCCAAAATCATAAGAAAAGGATAACATGCTATACAAATAAATAATATAGTTATGTCTGGGAATATTTGAGATGATGTCCCAACTTATGTTTAACTCAGAAAAGAATAATAAAGAAAAGTGATTACTTAACAAGTAGCATAGGTTTGTTTGCATACGATACCACCAGTACTTACCATCAGGAGGCCTGATGATCATGGAGAGGAGAAGCTATATTCATCTTTTAGGGTTCTATCATTTGTTACCTCCTCTGGGTGCCATGAAATTTGCTCTGCTCACTGCACATCCTTCAAATAGTGGAATCTCTCAGGCTGAAGTTCAGGTGGCTCCAAGGCAGATCTAAGCCTTTGGAACAATAAAATATATTAGATTTAGTTAAGTTCTGAATTTGGCCTTTAAGACTTAAAAAAAAAGAGGTGTGCATGCTATTCTATTAATGTTTGTTGTTTCTGATCATGTCTTTTTCAACATTTATTTTAGTTTTTCCCTTGGGAAAAAAAAAAAAAAAAAACATCTGAATTGTGTACAGTATTTTATATCAGTAGTCTTTAAGAGTCTACTACAAAACAATTAGATGTCAACTTCTGACAAAATAACAATATATCATTAAAGGCGTCCTTACCAAAATACTGAATCCATCACAAATATTTCTTTAGGTCTGTTTTTTTTCTGTCAAATAAGTGTAAAAAAATTTAGGTTCTTAGATAACCCTGCAAAAAAAAAAAAAAAAAGAAAAGGTAATCCTGGAAAACAGGTTGAAGTGCTTGTTAAGTTTTCTAAAACTATATGATGGCATATGACTGACTTTATATTGCTTCCCTATTAGCTTTAAGAGTCCTTGAGTGAAAAAAGATTCTATTTATAACCTTAATTAAAAAAATAAAAGTACTAAAATTTAAAACTGAGCAATAAATTAATCAAGAATGAAGACTTATACTCTCTAAGATTGTGCTTCACCTGAGACCAAACACCAGGTTTTCTGTTGAATCTACCAAGAAACCTCCTTCAATCATTGTTTCTCCTAACACCTCTCCACACTTGGGGATGAGGAAGAAAAGCATTTAGTCCTATCAAATTTCCAATAATTTCTTTCTTTACACCGTCCTAATGACATTATGCATTCTTCTCATCCTACCAAACCCCTCCCTAAGTATATATTTAAAAATAACATTATGCTTTCTAACTGCATGAGATAAAGTGAAACAATTCATGACTATCTGCATATTTTTCTAAGATAATTTTGTATAATTCAGGCGAAAACAAATTTTGTTTTGTTTTCACCAGTCCAGATTTTAAATATTATATGGATAATGCATAATTTTAAAAAATAATAATTGCATTATTCAAGCTGAGCAGCTATCTTTGGGAAGTTTAAGTAGAGAAGCAGAGGTCACTAGCTCTCAGTGGAAGAGGCTCTTTGGAAATATAACTGTAAGGCTAGGGGACCTTGTATCTCTCCCTGTCCCCAGGCCAGCTGCCCAGCTGGGACCACAATTGCCTTTGCTTCATTATCCAGCTGCTGTCATTGAGTTTGTAACTGTGTCTCAGTCCTCTAAATATTCTTCTTTCTAGTTTACTCTGCTCATGCTGAAGGCCAAAGCCATTTTCTTTGATTCTACCAGCTACATTGACAGGGCCATTCAAAAATGAAAAGTGGATCTTCAGACAAGAGAAGCTGTAAGTACACACCCAGCATTATCAGTTCTTACACAAATTAAGTCCATGAAAGCAGGCACGCAATGGGCAGTCATTATTTCATGCAAAGGTAGCACAAAGTTCTATTTTCCTGCAGCTTTTACAGCCATTAGAGTCAAAGCTAACAAATGCCATTGCTATCTTATTTCTAGTACAATTAGTGCACTTTGATGAAATACACAGGGTTCTTTCCCAGAAAAAGGCAGTGCGGTAATGCAGCCTTGTACTAATCAAAAGCAATTCTGGACAGAAAACATTCATTTTATGAATATAAAAATTTCCTCTATTGTATTCAAGACAGAATGTCCTGGTTGCATTCCACAGAGCTGCAGGGCATATCTTGAAAGTAATTTACTGGCCATAAAATACATTCTTAATTATAAAATAAGGTTCATTTAGATAAATTTACTATGAAACAAATGGTGATAGAATGGCAAATAAGTCAATTTTACCTTTATATGTTTCATGTATTTTTTTCCTTTCCTGAAATTATGTATGATTAACAAAAATGACTATATTTTGCTGTATTTTCCAATGGTTCTTGAAATAATTATTGGGCATTCTTTATAATATTTAATTTATAATTGTCTTCCAATTTTAAGAATTTACATAGACATATTTATATTATAATATAATATATTATAAAACTCCCCAGAATATTTTTTATTTTTTTTAATTTATTGTTGGTCAGGTATAGTTGTCCCACTTTTTTCCCCATTGCTCACCCTTACCCTGACCCCCCACTCCCACAGTCACCCCCTCATTGTCCTTGCCCATGAGTCCTCCTCTATTTGTGTTCTTTTGCTTGCTCTTTCCCCTTCTTTCCCCCATTATCCCTCTCCCACTTCCCCTCTGGTGCACTGTCAGTTTGTTATTTCCAAGTCTCTAGAACATTTTTAAAGAGAAGCCAGCTTTACAGTGAATGTTTCTGAGTGTTTTATTATTTTATTTGCCATTCTAAAGACAGACTTCAATTACTTAGGAAGCACCAGAAACAGCAAATTTTTATATCAAATGCAACATTATCTGTCTTTTTCTTTCTCCCTTTTCTTCCTCCTTCCCTCCCTCACTCCCTCCTTCCTCCTTCCCTTCCTTCCTTTTTTCTTTTTTTGTATACATTTTTGGAAGAACCAATATGGAAATAATTTTTTCTGCATTTCTGCATTTAATTTTCAAAATATGAAATGCATTTCTATGCTTACATTTCATTAAAAAAAGAACTCTTACTACTTACAACACCTTTAAATTTACTAGTCATTGTTATCAACTAATTTCCAATTAGTAACTCAATTTATCTTCACAGTAACCTTAAAATGAATACTATTGTGATGATAATAATCATATCCATTATGCAGTTGAGAAAACCAAGGCACAGAAAGGCTCACTAAGTTAGTTATAATCACCCAGCTAATGAGTGGTAGGGCTGAAAATGAACCTGTGCAGTACAACACCTAAGTTCCTGCTTTAATCCTTAAACAATGCTTATTTTTTCTATGCATTGTTGTCTCATTGTGGTGTTCACAGCAACATGTAACAGGGATAAATTCTGTGTTCCCTTTTTATAATGAAATAAAAGAGACTGAGGCCTGGCTGGTGTAGCTCAGTGAATTGAGCGTGGTCTGGGAACCAAAAGGCCCCGGTTCGATTCCCAGTCGGGGCACATGCCTGGGTTTCAGGCCAGGTCCCCAGTGAGGGCCTTGTGAGAGGCAACCATACATTGCTCTTTCTCCCTCCCTTCTCCTCTCTCTAAAAATAAATAAATAAAATCTTAAAAATAAAAAAAAAGAACACAGGCAAATTGCAAAAAAAATAAATAAATAAAGAGACTGAGAGAGTTAAGTAATCAACTAATATTATAGAATCAAAGTGCAGAGTCTTTGTATTCAGTATTTTTTTTTTCTTATAGCACCATTTTACAGTTAATGCTTATGGCTTTGGGAAGCCATGCATGCATACATTGTACTATCACTATTTTATAATTCTCTGCATATCTGAAAATCATTATTTAATACATCTTGATATAGGATACCATACTACATTACATAGAAGCAATAGGTTTTTAGAGGAACTCACAAAAATAAGCAAAAATACCTCTTCGAATATTCATTAAGAAGAAGACACTGGCATGTCATCCATATCGTCACCCTAAATGTACTTAGTTTTATATGAGACAGTTCAAGAGACTTTTAGGGTAAGTACTATCAATATTAATTAATTGATATTAAGTGGTAAGAAATTAAGCAGAAGATACTTTTTAATTAAATCATTCATCAAGATCAAAGATGCTCTAAGTAAAAATAAAAACAACAATTTTGACTTAAATATTTAAATAGAATTGTGTACAAATACACAAAAAGTAATAAACTATTAAATGAAAAAAAAAAGAACTTTCCAGATAGTGCAGTCCTATAGTGTGTGTGTGTGTGTGTGTGTGTTTACAGATATGACATAAGAAGAAAATAAAATCTGGAAAACTAAATATTTAATAGTCATTATCTCTACTGGTTAAGTCATGTGATATATTTTGGTAATTTTTGTAATATTTGATTCTTTTTATTATGAGAATACATTGTTTTCTAACTAAAACAATAAACTATGTTTTACCCGTTGAAAACTATAAGGTATAGAAATACCCATCATCATTTTGTATAGAACTTAATATAGATATGCATGGTAGGGAGAAATTAATATCAAGATTAACTAAAATTTAAGATAGATATTTTTTCTTTTGCAACTACTACTAAATCAATTTCTCCAGCGCACTACATGGTTTGGTAATTATAGAAACTTTTGTTGCTGTTGTTAGAATAAAATAAAAATAATATTCTATAGAACAAAGAAGAAAAACAAATATTATGGAAGTAGGTTAGTACTTACAAAACTAATAAGATTAGAAAGAAATAAAATCAAGAAGACTGCATAAAGACTTAACAGAATTTTACTTATTGATAGTCATATTGATATTTTTCTTTTCTTTTTTAAAAGAGTTAATTTATTTATTTTTAGAGAGGGGAAGAGAGGGAGAAAGTGAGGCAGAGAAATACCAATGAGTGTTTGCCTCTCACACACTGCCTACTGGGGACCTGGCCTGCAACCTAGGCATGTGCCCTGACTGGGAATCGAAATAGTGACCCTTTGGTTCACAGGCTGTACTCAGTCCACTGAGTGACATCAGCCAGGGCTTATATTTTTCTGTTCAGTTTATTGCACAAGTTTCCTCTATATTTTGAACTTCCACATCTATGATTCAATTGTTTTTCTTTGCTTGTGCCTTATGCAAGAAGCTCGAGAACCCAACAGAATAAATACTGAGTGCATCACTCTGCATTCAGAGGTCACTATGGGTATCAGAGCCCCTAAAAGTGTTATGGGAAAGTATAACAGGGACTAGACCCTACACTATAGGGGAGACCTGAGTCAATAAGGGCCTGGAATATAGGTAAGATCAAAACAGGAATCCTCTGCAAGCATCAGGAAGCCAATTAAGCACCAAATTGGGAACAAGAAGGGGAACTGAAGGGTTCTGTCAGGGAAGCTGAAGCTTTCATGTGATTAAAATTCTGGATCTAGAGCCAAGCATCTGATCATGGAGTCGGGACCACTGTTGTTCAACAGCGTGAGTGAATAGGTTTAAGAGTTGGGTATGGGTCAGGAAAGAATAAAGAGCAGCTAGAGCCCATTAGCTATATTTATGTTCCCTCTCACTACATCTGACTGCTATAATTTTTTTAAAATTATTTTATTGTTGTTCACTTACAGTTGTCTGCATTTATCCCCCACCCCCAGCCCCAGGCAAACCCACCTCCCTCCCTTTCTTCCACCCTCCCCCTTGGTTTTGTCCATGTGTCCTTTATAGCAGTTCCTGAATACCCTTGTCCCCATTATCCCCTTCCCTCTCCCCTCTGGTTACTGCCAGATTGTTCTAAATTTCAATGTCTCTGGTTATAATTTGTTTCTCTGATTGTATTTTGCTTACTTATCTCACAAGCATCTTGGCTGTGGCTGATCTGAGTTCCCCAGTAGCTGATCTGGCCTCGGTGCCTTCTCTCATGAGTCCTTATATAAAACCCCTTAACATTTCATATAGTAAAAGCTGCGTGATGATGTACTCCTTGAACTTGACCTTATCTGAGAAGCACTTTATCTGCCCTTCCATTCTAAATGACAGTTTTGCTGGATAGATTATTCTTGGTTGTAGGCCCTTGCTTTTCATGATTTAAAATTTTTCTCTCCAGCCCCTTCTTGCTTGGAAGGTCTCCTTTGAGAAATCCGCTGACAGTCTTATGGGAATTCCTTTGTAGGTAACTGTCTCCTTTTCTCTTGCTGCTTGTAAGATTTTTTCCTTATTCTTGATCTTGGGTAATGTTATTATGATGTGCCTTGGTGTGTTCCTCTTTGGGTCGGCTTCTTTGGGGTTGTCTGAGTTTCTTGGACTTCCAGGAAGCCTATTTCTTTTGCCAGATTTGGGAAGTTCTCGTTCATTATCTGTTCAAAAATACGTTCAATTTCTTGGTGTTCCTCTTGTCCTTCTGGCAGCCCTATGATCCGGATGTTGGGTAGTTTACAAATGTCTCTGAGATTCCTGAGTCCCTCCTCATTTTTTTGAATTCTTATTTCTTCCTTCTGGTCCACCCCATTGGTTTGAGTCCCAGCTTCCTTTTTTTCCCTATCGGTTCCCTGTAAATCTTCCTCCATTATCTTTATCGTATTCTTCATTTGTTCAATTATTTGCGTCTACCTTTCTTCCAGTTTTGTGAGTATCCTGATTACCAGTGTTTTAAACTGGGCATCTGTTAATTTGGCTATCTCTTCGTCCATTAGTTGTAATTTGTTCTGATCTTTCATTTTGGCCATTTTCATTCTTTTTTATCTCGGTGCACCTGTCGGAGTCTTAGGTGTTTGTCGGTGCCTGGCAACCTGGGTCACTTTTTTGTGACATTTCCTCTGGGGGCGGGGTCTAGGAGGGAGCAATGGCGTCTGCCATTCACCGCCGCCCCCTATCATCCTCTGCTCCTCAGTTCCCCACTGCCTTTTCCGCCAGTCTCGGCCCTGCTGGTTCCCACTGGCCTCTCCGGTTACGGCGCTGGCCTGCGAGGTTCACCCGTTGCTCAGGGTCGTGCTTTGGTTAGGCGCTCGCGGGGTGAGTCCCCCGGGGCAAACTGCCTCTCACTCCACTCCTCCGCTTGGTTCTGCCCCGCTTACTGGCCTGGATGTACGTCCTCCCCAACTTCCTGGGTGTTGGACTTCCTTCAGTTCAATTCTGTCCATTCTGGTTGTTTATTTTTCGCTATTGAGTTCGTTGTTTAAACTCTCTGGTTGTGAGTGGCGGTGCAGTGCATCCACCTACGCTGCCATCTTGGCAGAAGTCCTGACTGCTATAATTTTTTGTGAGTAACTATAAGTGCTTGACTACCACCTTTCAATTTCATGTTATTCTCCTTTTTACCAACTTTTACCCGGACCATGTGATCCTAGGAAATATCATTCCTAGCTTAACAGAATTCATAGTTTATAAACCAACAGAATTGGAATGTATAGTTACATTTATACCTACTAATCATACATGTTCAGTATTCTAGCCATGATTTAGCTGCTCACTCCACCTACCCTGCAGATAGCCAGCCTCCACGGGTCTCCGGATCCCTGAAGGATGGACAGATAGAGGCGAAGGGGAGTGGATCCAAATACCCTCTCTCTGGAGTGCTGGAGGACAGCTGGGCCTCTCTACCAAGACTGACAGCCTCTGAGAACTGTACTTTATTTTTATAAGGAGGGATTTTTAATCAGTGTGAGAAATAGATGCAAGTTACAAATCAAAGCAGAAAAAGCTGATAAGTGAGCAGTTAGAGAAATACATAACATTTTAGATTTCACTATGAGAACAAACAGTTGCTTTCAGAATGAGATAGTTTCTCACCTAAAGACATATATTATCTCTCTTGGGGAATTTGTGCTTACAAGTGTCAATTGTTCAGGAGGTGTTACTAGGGGCAATGACCTTCTTTAGCGTATTTGGCAGCTGTCCTGCTTAAAGTTAATTCTTCTCCTTAACCATTACATGGGCAGTATCAGCCAGAGGCTTGGTGGTCCGTAAGTTATTCTAGCAACATCATAAGAAATTGTGCCAATTTTTAGTAGCAAAGTGCCAATATCCAAGAATCCTACTACCAATAAAAGCAAGCATGTAAAGGGAGATATATAGAAGAACTGCCAATGGTTGCTTCTGCTGTGCCATGGATCTGCCGCAGGCTGGCCCCCAACACTACCCAATTGATTCTAGCATGCTCATGTGATTTTGTGAGGAGAATGAGCCATAAATAAGATGCAAATTGCTTAAAGAAATCAGCAGGAGTGAATATAGGGAGACCACGATAGGACTTTACTTCATCTGTTCTCTGATGGTGACAAGTCTGCTGGGCAGAGAGCTGAGGTTCTGCTCTAGCACTATCAAAACTTTGATCATATGACAATATGGAATGATCCAAAATGCTACCAGATGTTACGTATCTGGTTTATACCTGGAGGTTTATTATTTTTCCCCTGATGAACTTTGCTGCTACCAACAGGATACATATTTTAAGAGTTTGAATATTGTATTTGGGGTTCAAACATGACAGTAAGGAAAACAGAAATTAAGGTGCATCTTATCTTTAGTCTCCAGAAAGCTAAAGCTCCTAGTGTTTGGAGAGGTTTTAATACATGAAAGAAATATCTGTGAGTGAGACCTGGGGATTTTCCCCTCCCATGGAGGCTTGAGAGGAAGAAGTCAGACATAGATGAAGAAAATACAGAAGTTCAGTGCCACAAAGAGATGATCCCATTTTGTGATACTAGGCAGAGCTCTGGGCAGGAGGCTGGGGAGGGAGATAAAGAGAAATGGGAGAAGAAAGGCTCAAAAATGGAAATGGATTCATAGGAAATCCATGTAAAACATATCTTATACCTCTTCAGTAAGCATTATGGCCTATTGTGATCATAAAACAAGTGAATGGTCACAGACCCCTAAATATGATATTGTACAAAAAAGCATCTGCTACCTATAAGCAACTGAAAGTAGGAACAGATCAACACGTTCTGGCATGAAGTCCTGTGTAAGAATCTGACAACATGATGAC
>PVJI01006416.1:0-86627 GCA_004026765.1 Micronycteris hirsuta
TGCGATCATTCAAAGACACAGAAACCACGTTCGGCTCCGAGGCCGTGGGAAATCAGGATGTGGGCTGGATGCAGCCCGTGGGCTGCAGTGTGCAGGCCCCAGCCGGCAGCCACAGAGCCGGGGGGCTCCGAGCATGCACAAAACGAAGTCCAAAGTCCCTGGCTGGGAAGTGTGGACAGACACACAGATTCCAACACTGTCCTGCTCTCTCTGTACGCCTGCCCCTCCCTTTGAGAAGCCCTTCCCCAAATCTAGAAATACTAATTAATTCATTTAAACCTTCGCTACAACCATGGCAAGGAGGAGAAAACAGTCCCACTTTCGAGATGGGGAAAGTGAGGCACCCGGCCAAGCCCTTCAGTGAAGAGCTGAGAAGCCTCCCCCGAGTGGACGTGAGGCCCAGAGCGTCCACAGCCGCCCACATCAGATGAAACCACTGCTGTTTCAATGGGACAGTGACCGGCTCCTTCACGCCGCCCTTCCCACAGGACTGCCTGTGTCCACCAGACCTTCTCCACCACGGGCAAGGCTCACTATGAACCAGGAGGGCCAGGAGTAGTGAGCAGAGAGTAAACTCTGGCCCGGCTGCCTGATGGTTGTAAATGCCGCAGTGAAGCAGCCTCTGCGAGGAACGCGCTGGCCGGCAGCTGCGTGAGTGTGTGAGCAATGAGGTGCTGGCAACCCGGGCAAGCACAGAGTAAATAAGGGCCTCGGTGAGAGGGAGCAGGCCCAGACAGGACCGCAGCCGAGCGGGGCAGGCGTCCAGGCGAGCTCCGTGCCAGGCAGCGCGATCGCAGAGCACAGTTCAGCTGCTGCCACTGCCGCCGCCACCACAGCAGCAGCTGACACGGGTGACAAATGGGGGAGCGCGCGCACCCTTCTCTCACTAGACCAAACAATGAAACCACGTGTGGCCGGAAGCGCTGTCAGGGATGCCAAACCCAGCCCGCGACAGACACAGGCGCTGCGGACCCACCCTCTGCGCAGGCTGCAGCACGGGCCGCTCTGATTCACCGCCAGACACCCTGAGGGCGGGAAGCAGGGGGACGAGGACAGAGGGCGCTACTATGCCCCGGCCCTTCAGAAAACGGAATCGCCGGATTAAAAACACGCCAACGAAATGAACAAGCAGGACCTTAGCGGCTGCCAGCCTGCTGTCTCTCCTTCACTCCCGAGTGCTTTGAGCCGACAGGGGCCAGGCACTTTAACGAAGAACTTTTTTAGAGGGTGCTCACAAAGGCCACCCGCCCAGAGGTGGCCCCCGCGGTGCTTCCGTGGTCCTGGCCCCATGGATACCAGAGGCTTTGCTAACTAGCACACTGGAAGTCAGAAGCGGATTTCCAGAGGCGAAATGAACGGCCTGTTCCCTGGGGCGAGCTCCGCTGAAGGGGGCTCGCTGGTGAAAGGCAAGGGTCAGCACCAACAGCGTCTGCTGCAGACTGAACGGTGTCCCCCTGCCAGAGTCCCGTGTGGAAGCCCTAACCCCTGATGGGGTGGTATTTGGAGATGGGCCTGTGGGGGCTGTTTGGGGTGCCATGAGGTCCTGAGGGTGGGGTCCCCATGAGAGGATCCGTGCCCTCCTAAGAAGAGACACCTTGCTGTCCCTTGCACTCTCTGCCACGGAGGACACAATGAGAAAGCAGCCGTCTGCCCGCCAGGCAGTAGCTCCCCACCAGAAACCGAAGGCGCCGGCACCCTGATATCGGACTCCCAGGCTCCAGACCATGAGGAGTGGATTCCTGTTGCTGGAGCCACTGGCCTGTGACTTCTGTGACGGGCACCCAAGCAGATGAAGGCAGCAGCCCAGGGCCCTCCCCACGCGGAGAACAGGCCAGGGCCTCTGGGGGTCCCTCCACAGCCCCAGTCCTGTCGCTGGCGGGGGCGGGGATTTCAGCTGCCTGCCTCGGGGGGGGGGGGGCTTTCTCACCTGCTTTGAGAGAGCCTTTTAGGCCAGGTGACCACTCATCACATGCTCAGAGCAGGGGACCAGGAGGCATCTGAGCCACCACGAGTCTTCAGGGGCTACTGGACAGCAGGGTTAACCACCCACTGAGGGTGGAGCCAGACCAGGGTGGGGGCAGGGCGGCCGGGGCGTGCCCAGGATATTGATCCCATTTTACCGACGAGGACCGCAGGGTTGGGGGCTAAGTCTTGCCAAGGGCAGTAAAACCGTTTGCCCCTCTCAGCAGCTTCTCAGTCTTCTGAGGGTCGGGGCCCCTCTGGAATCTCACAGCAAAATGCCCGTTCTCACAGGACCATTCGAGTCTAACCTCAGAGGGCCCTGGGCCCTGCCCACCTGCCACCTCTGATGGAGACTGTGAAACACTTAAGCTTAGAATAACTCCAGACACACCCCACGTCTGGGGTGGGCGCGCGACGTGAGGGAAAAGAGACCCAATGCAAAGAAGAAGGGTGGACAAAATCAAGAACCAAATAGAATTTCTAAAATAATAGTAATAGTGATTGAGCTTAGTAACTCAATGGGCTGTTTAAAACTCAAAGCAAGAACGAGGAGAGGGACCAAGGACCAGGGACGGGCACAGGGACGGGGACGGGGAAAGGGAGGGCAGGGACGAGGGAAGAGGAAAAGGGGAGGAGAGGAGGGAGGAGAGCGAGCGGAAAGCAAGCCTTAGTGCATCGGTCTGCAGGCCAACCCGTGCACATCGGGCACCCACCCGTGTGCAGACCACGGAGGGCCACTGGGTGTGTACGTGGCAGACATGGGTTGAGGGGTGGGGGGGTGGGAGGGTGGGTAGGAGGAAAACTGATGAGCGGGTCGTTAGGCAGTGAGTGGGTACAGGAACAGACGGGTGACAGGTGGGTAGTGAGCGAGTGCGCAGGTGGGTGAAGGGGTAAACAGGGGTAGCTGAGAGTGGAGAGGCGGGTGAGGGGTGGGTGGGTGAAGAGGTGGGCAAGCTGATGAGTGGGTGCATGAGTGGGTGCATGAGTAGCTGGATGGCTGGGTGGGCGATTCGGCGGTTGTCTAGACAAACAGGAGATTAAAGGGGTTGGTGGGGAGGTAGATGGGGAGCAGAGTGAACAGATGTGGGGGGGCAGTTGGACAGAGAGCTGGGCTGTGAGTAGGTGCGGTGGTAAACGGGTGGGTAGCGAGTGGGAGACTCGGTACTTTAGTGGGGACAGAAACGGGTGAGCGGCTGGGAGGGCGGATAGGTGGGTGAACGCTGGCGGGTGGGCGCTGGGCGGGCGGATAGCGGATGGTGAGTGGATGGATGGCCGGATGAGGTGGGGAATGGCTGCACGGGTGGACGCCCACCACCCTCACCCACCTGGGCTTTGGCCTTCACGGAGTCGTACTCGGCCTTCATCCTCCTCTGGGCGTCCTCGTCCACGCTGGAGTCCCCAATCCTGTTGAACAGCGAGGCTGCCTCCTCCAGCAGCCGGTCCAGGAGCACGGCCTGGCTGTCCACGTTGTGCAGCAGCACCTGCGCGTGGCTCAGCTGCCACTGCTTCTCCTTGAGGCCCAGCTGCAGCTCCACCGGGGGCTCCAGCACCACCGTCATCTTCTGGAACCAGCGGTAGAACTCGTCTCGGGCCAGAAGGTATTCACTCCAGTGCAGCCACACCCACTCGATGCGGCTGCGGGCACAGAGACCACGGCGCGCTGAGACCACGGCGCACTGAGCGAGCCGCCAGCCTGTCTCCTGGCACTATGGGGCTGTGGGAGGGGACACGATGACACCCTCTCTGGGCCTTAGGGTCACCTGGGCAGCTCGCCGACACTGCGGATTCCGGGCCCTACCTCGGTCCTGCTGGACAAGACCCCATGTCTGGGAGACAGGCTCATTGGGGGGGGGGGGGTCAGGGGCTAAGGATCAGGGTGGCTCTGATTCCAGACCTGCTCTAGAACCACCAGCCTTGCGGATGCAGCTTATGGAGCCTTAGCTACCGGCACCCCAAACCCTCGCCCTCCCCTCCCACTGCTCCAGTGGCGGGGCTGGGCACAGACACCCAGACTCTCGCCACAGTGTGCCCGCTAACGGGCACCGCCGGCACCGCTGGCGTGCGCCCAATAATTGCAGAGGACACTGCTGTCTATGGGCTTGTCGCCACCCCATGGGGACAGCGGGCTGAGGGCCTGCGTGTGTGTTCGAGGGGTGCCGTGAACTCGCTGCACAATCCTGCCTCCTCACTCGCCTCAGTTTCCCCATCTGTGACGCGGACGTGACCCGATCTGTCCAGCCACATCAACCACGTTGGAATCCCAAGTAAAAAGGCTTGAAAAGGAGAAGCACTGTGCAAAGCCCGCTCACCACTCTGGCGGGGGGGAGGGGTGGAGGGGGATGCGGCGCTGGCTGCTCCCGTTGACTGAGGGCCTGCTGTGTGCCTTGCTCTTCACATTGGCTCTCCCCCCCTTCCATCCCCCTAAGAGCCTTCGTGGAACACTTGATTCTACCCAATGTCTGGATGAGGCGCCAAGGCTCAGAGAGGTCAAGTAACTTTCCCATGGCCATACAGCAAGTAGGCGTCCGAGCAAGAGGCCCCCTCGGTCTGACCCCCGTCCGCCCGGCCCGGCTCCCGGGACAGGCAGGGAATCTGGGCTGACGAGCCAGCAAGGAACAAGCCCTCCTCCAGGGCCGCTTGCCCGTTCCACCGACAGATGTACGCACACACGGCAAGTCTACAAAGAATGAACTGCTGGCAAAACAAGATGGGCTCCCACTGTCTATTATCATCATTAAGCTTGATTATAATTAGAGAGAGGCAGGCCGAGCTGGCAGCAATCCCCAGAGAACATCCTGTTCCCAGAAATCCCAGCACTGGAGAAGCGCGCCCTGGGCCGAGGCCCCAGGCCAGCGTGGTGGTGAGCCAGCAGGGCCAGGGGCAGCTGCAGACAAAGGCCTGGCAAGGGCCCCAGCAGCCCTACCTGTGACAGTGAGTCATGTAGGTGACCGTCTCCTCCCATTGGGCCTTGATGTCCCTTAGCTGGGCCAGGATCTCAGGCTTCTGGTCCTCGGGGCAGCACGCTAGCAGCGCATCGGCCGCCTGCAACACCAGGTCCACCTTCAGGCGCCCCTCTGGCTCTAGTTGGCATATTTTCTGTCGTGGGGACAAAAGCCAGTTTCCAGGGATCAGACAAAGCATGAATGGGCTGAGCAACAGACAGGACAGGATGGAAAGAGCCATGACTTTGAGTCCAGAGGGGCTGGGGTTCGAATGGTGGCCCCTGTGACCTTGACATCCTGCTAACAGCTCTGAGGGTGGCAGCGAGGAGAGCCACAGCTGTCTGATTATTGGAGGTCCCTCCCTTGCCCATGTGGCCCGTTACTAGCTGTGCGAACTCAGACTAGCTTCATCATCTCCCTGGACTTGGTTTTATCACCTGTAAAATGGGGATGTTAAGAGCGCTTAGCTCTCAAATTCCTGTTTCAGAGCTCAGTGAGGAGACGCACATGAAGCAGGCATCACGGAGTGGGGCCGTGTGCGTCTGCCTCTCAGGTCTACCCAGGCGGCGGGGCTGACCTACCACCCCAGCCAAGGCTCCAGAATTACCCCTGAGCTGGTAGTTTGCAGCAAGGCCTCGCACCCCCCTCGGCTGCTCCCACCAGTGACGAGGCAGGAACACTAAGGCAGGCCCGCTCCTGGGGGACATCGGGCTCCAGCGAAGGGTCATAGGTCCAGGATGACCTGCGGCCTTGCCGAACCCCTCCCCAGAACTGTAAGGCAGTCTGGGCCACTGCCCCCTCCCCTGGCCTCCGGGTCTGACCTGCATGGATGCACCTCCTCCTTCCCAGCCTCTCTGGGCTCTGGCCCCCTTCCCTCGCGGGTGTCTCCCTAACAAACATCTTGCACAGTTAACCTCACCTTGGCTGCGGAGTCCTGGAGGACCAAGACTAGCACACAGGTGTGAGCTACGGCCATCACTGGCTGGCACTGTTCCAGTTCTTTGGCAACAGAAGCTTGGTCTCTGCGGTAAAAATGCGACTGGATTCCCACTCCTGGGCCATATCTGCCGGCCGTTGTGGAGTCCAAGTGCTCCCGGCCCACGAACCGGGGGGTAACGGGGGGAAACTCCCTCTCCCGCCCGGGTGTGAGGCTCGGCAGTCACCTTCACAGACGGATGTCCCCAGTGGGCTGGCTGTCTCTGACCCTTATCTGTGGGTGGAGTGGGGGAGGGGCCCCTACTGTGTCAAATGCTGCTCCACGGAGAGCTGCGTGACCCCAGGCAGGTCACTCAACCACTCTGGGCCTCCCTTTCTCACCATGACATAATGATAACAATCACTGCTCTGTCTACCTCATAGGGGTACGGTATTAATTTTTATAAATACTGTTAATTAAAACATGATATAAGTTAATGTAGCTTATAAACAAGCAATCAGGTGGACCCTCCCCCAGTCTGTGTGAGTGGGCCGTGGCCCCAAATCCCTTTTGTCACTTCACGTGAGGATGGTGAATGATGACGATGATGACGACAGACGGTTCAGAGGGACGTTCCTACTGTATGTCTTACCAAAGAGTGAAGCTGAGCAGGCTCCTCTCTCAGGTGGTCTCTGAGCTGTGAGTGGGCGGAGGAGCCAGGACAGGTCGTGTGACGACCGGGGAGATTCCCCAAGACAGGAGACGGGGCTTTGTTTGGGTTTTGGGGTGGGCCAGGCAGGGCCCCCCGGGGTCACGGCTGCAGCAAGCACCCCTCAGAGACCTGAGTCCCGCTCAGCAGCCAGTGGCAATGTGGACGACAAAGGCACCATTGTGACTAGTGTGGACCAAAGGTCCAAGGGCCACCGCGGAATGTTCTAGACTGAGAAATGTTACCTGCCCCCTGCCCAGACCATTTCACTCCACGCAGGAGTGGGGGCCCCACCACGTGGCTCAGGATGAATTTCTTGCCCTCCAGTGAGATTTAATTGGATTAGAAATCAGAACAGTAAGGGCCTGATATTGCTGACACCGAGATGCGGGCACGCTGCGCGCCCACCGCCCGAGCCGGCAGGCAGGATGGGCAGCATGGGCATCCCGGTTTCACAAGCGGGGCGCCAGGGGCCCACAGAGGCCCTGGGCTCTGCAGAACGACCCTCGGCAGCAGTCCGAGAGCCTCCTTCCCACGTGTGGCCCAGTGTAAGCCCGGGCGGAATCCAGCTCCATAAACCAGGGGAGCCAACAGCTTCCAAAAAGTTCGCTCTCTCTCTGCCGCGCCCAGAAGGAGCCAGCCAGGCCCGGAAGGTCCCCGTGAGGGCAGTGGCCCACCCGCAAGGCCCAGCGGCCCAATGGTGTGACTTCCTCCAGGCTTCTGGACTTTGCCCTCCTGATTCCTGGGCTGAGAGGCGTGGGAGACAATGAGTGACTGCCCTAGGCCCTCTGCCCTCTGCCCTCTGCAGGGGGCTGAGTGTTGCTTCCCTGCCAGAGACAAGGGCTGGCCAGCCCCCAAGAACGCCACGCTAGCGACTGTGGCTGGGCTGGCAGCGTTGACTGCTGAGCAGCAGGCCCCGCCCTTTCTCGCCACTCCGGGGACTAGCTGCTGCGGAGCTCCTTTATAGCCCGTCACATGGGCAGGGACGCCATCCAGGACTGCGTGGCAAGGGACGCCAGCCGGCTGGGAGGGCGTCTGAGCGGCGGCTACAACACGGTGCCTTCTGTGAAAGAGCCAGTGTAGGCAACAGTCCCGTGATGGGTGGATGGAGGGAGGACCTCTGGGGGGAGAAGCAGGAGACCAGGAAAGCTGGAGGGATGGGGTTAGTCAGGGCTTCCCTCAAGGTAGCCAAGACCAGCTGGGGACAGTGCTGGGCCCTGTGCTGGACATTGGACTCCAGGAGGAGCAGGCATGGCCAGGTGCTTGCAGGCTGTGGTGGTGGCTGCAGACGGGAGCACAGGTGACCGTGGAAGAGCCATGAGACCACAGAGGGTGACTGGAGCTCCAAGGAGGGTTGTGGGAAAATCCAAGAAGGCTTCCTGAGTAGGTGGCACTGGCACCGAGCCTAGGGAAGTACAGACATTTGCGATGGAGGTTGAGCAAATGGGAAGCACAGCATGTTTAGGGACAGCGTGTGTGGCTTGTGGAAGCCAGGCCCCAGGAAATGCTGGCATGCCCCTGGCCACAGAGGAAACCAGAATCCAGTTAGGAGGCAGCCTAGCTGTGGCCGGTCCCCAGGCATGGAGCCAAGGAGCTAAGAATCAGAGGACAAAGATCTGGGGGGCTGGGACTTAGGAGAGCAGCTCTTGAGGCTCGGGGCTCAGGGCTTGGGGCAGGGACAGTAGGCATGCCTGTGTCCTGCATCAGAGCCACCAGAAACAACCCCCTTCGTTGGGCCAACTTTGCCAGCATGCCCTGTGCGGTGCCAAGCTCACCGGGAAATTCCTCCCCTCCATCCTCCCTCCCTCCTGCAAGGCGGGGACTCTTACTTCCCCTGGGAGGGAGCAAGCTGAGGCTCCAGAGTTCAGAAACTCTGCCAAGGTGCCACGGTGCCAAGGTTCTGTGGCCACAGCGGGGGTTCGAGCCCAGGCCAGTGTCCCCAGACCCAGGCTCTCAACCTCTGTGAGTGCGTCTCCCCTCCCAGGCGGCTCCACCTCCTGAGGGTCCTGGAGCCTAGGCATACGAGGGGTGAGGGGGGACTTCCCGTTTTACTGATGGAAAATGAGGTTGTGGGGGGGCACAGGACTGGCTCCTGACCACACATCACTGGAGCTGGATGGGAATCCGCACTCCGGTCACTCAGGATGTGCGCCACTGAGCTGATGGGGGGATGACAAGGGAGACCCTGGACCCCAGGGTGAGGTCCCCGGACTGAGGAGGTGAAGAAGGCCCCAGCCAAGAGGAATGCAGCATTTTTTAAATCACAAAATTGTTTCTGAAACGGCAGAGCATGTAGAAAATAAGCGTGCTGAGCCCCATTGGGGAGCATAGCGGCATAGCGCCCCTCTTGGAGGCTCTAGGTCAAGTTCCTGGAGGCTCACGTGAGAGAAGTGCTCCCTCCGGCTTCCAGGGCCCTGTCACCCTGACCGCACCTGTGGCTTTTCCTGAGGACCATCCCTGCCTTCGCTCAAGCCAGGCCCCCCAACCAGGGGTACCATCCTGCCTGCACAGGGTGCCTGTCCAGAAGGGATGTGCGCCCTAAGACAGCAAGTGCACACACAAGGCAGCGGCGTCTCCGGACAGGAAGTGCCAGGAGCTGGGCTGGCGGGGGTGGGGAGGAGGCGCCAGGCGAGACTCATGGACAAGGGAGCGTTTTACTTCACAGGGACACCCGGACCCAAGCACAAGGGTGTTCCGAGGTGAGGCTGCAGCACAGACAAAGGCTCAGTGATAGAAAATCTTGGGGGTCTGCCAATAGGAGGATGTATGCACTTGGAAGGTGAGATTTTAGGGGTGAGGATGGGGAGTGAGTCTGGGGACAGGGCCGTGCCAACTGTGAATGACTGGATGCCAGGTGAGGTTTGGTACTTCTTTGGTGGGCCATGGGGAGCCACGGAAGATTTTAGAGGAGGAGGATAACATCATGAGACCCACTCTGCGATGTTCCTCACATGTGCTGGTGTGGCTACCTGGGCTATCTGCACACCTGTCTGCCGTTATGCTGTGAACCCGAGAACAGGGTGTGCCTCAGCTGCCTCCAGCCCGGGTCCCGCATGGGGACAGCCGGTGACGTTCTGAACTCAGCCCTGGGATCAAGTCTTCCCAGATCGATTCCTTGAACTTTGGCCCGTCACTGTGTCTAGGAGTCCATTTCACTATTGAAAAGTGGGGACAATAAGACCACACTCACAGGCTTTTGTGAAATGAAACAGGAAAGTGGATAGCGGTGTTCGGTGAGTGCCAGCTCCCCTGTCCCCAGGTGGAATAAATGCTGGATAAGTGGCTACTGGTGACAGCAACGACGATGGGTCCGACCAGGGAAGGGGCCTGGGCTGCTGGCCCCTCTCCGCCCCCAGGCTTGCCCCGCCCCTTCCATGCCCGACCTCCCAAACTTCCGGTCCACTGCCCCGTTACAGGACAGGGGTCCTGCTCCCTGGCTCGGCCTTTCAGGCTGTCACCCTCTGACCCCTGCCCACCCCCTCTGGCCTGGTCCCCTGCTTCTGCCTGACGGTCAGCGTGGCAGTACAGCAGCCTTGGCAGAGCTCCCGGCAGGTGCCCCGATCTGTTCCCACCTCCAGGTGCCTTCTTTACACTGCTCCCTCTGCCAGGACCAGTCCTTCCCTCTGCCCCCGCATCCCCTAACCCAACTCCTCCCCATTTAAGCCTCCGCAGCAAAGTCCAGGGACGTGACCTCCTCCGGACTCCCTGCCTGCCCTAGATCCTCTGCTTACTTCATCGTCAGATTGGGAAGCCTCTGTTGGGTCACTCAAGAGGGGTCACCCCCTCCTTCTGCCACGACAGGCAGCTGGCCAGGGCTCTAACCATCACACCAGGCACCGTTCATGGACAGACCCCAGTCGAGTGTGTGGTCAACACCACGGCTGGCCTGGCTGGGGGATCAGCTTGTGCAGGAGAAGGTCAGCCTCCCCTTAAGAGCAACCACTGCTAGGTGACAGATTATAATCATGGAATATCCCAATAGATGCAGCCTGAGAGACGTGCAAGCCAACTGCTTTGCTCACAGACGGGAAACCGAGGCCCAGAGACAGACAGGGTCCTGGCCACGGTCACACAGCGCTGGCATCAGCATGGAGACTATCACGCAGCTCTCTCTTCCCCATGACGACGCTGGGCTGGGCACCAGGCACCTGCACTTCTGGTCAGTGTCGCTCCGCGTGCATTGAGCCCTGCCTTGTGCCAGGTGGGGGGTAAACCTGGGCCCTGGCCCTGGAGAAGCCAGAGGGGTCCTCCTCGCTGGGCACAGCCCCCTCCCCACTGCCCGGAAGGCCAACCTGGGCCGACCCAGACCTGGCTGCAGGGAAGCAGGGAAAGGAGAGGGAAGCCAGGCCTGGGACGGCTGGGCTGGGGACCCACCTGGCTGCACAGCGCCCCTGCCAGGACAGGAGGGCCAGAGGGTGGGCCCTAGGCCCCTACTGTGAAAGTGTGGTCCATGGCCGGAAGCAATGGCGTCACCTGGAGCATGTCAGAAACGCAACATCTCGGGCCCACCCTGACCTCCAGGATCAGAATCTGCACTTAAACCAATATCCTCAGGAGATTCAAACACATCAGCGTTTGAGGAACACTGGTCCAGGTCGGAAACCTGAGATCTGAGAGGGAGGGACCTGGCCAAGGCCAAGGGCTACTGGGGCCGGGCGCTGCATACCTCAGTCTCCTGCAGCCTGGCCTCCAGGGCAGCACGGGGCCCCTGGGTGTTGTCGTTGACCTGCAGCCGATCCTGCACGGCCTTCATCCACTCCTGGGCGTCCTCCACACTCCTGCGGAAGCCGTCCTGGGGCTGCTGAGTCATGGCACCTGCGGGGGCTGAAGGCAGGACCGAGTGAGACCAGGCAGATGGGAGAGAGTACAGGGGGCCCAGGGCAGGCTGACGGGGCGGCCGGCGACGGGGCAGGAGGCTGACGCTGTGGACCGGTCCAACCCCTGACCCCTGTGCTTGGACGGGGTGACACAGTCAGGGGTGATCGTGTTTGTCAAAGGGCCAGAGGACTGGAAACAGCAGGAAAGAAAGCAGGCCGGGGCTCCCTATGGCTGAGCCCCGACAGCGGGCCCAGGGGGCTGGGTTGGCAAAGATTCTCTTGGGCCCCTCTGCTTTACTGCTCCATGCTCACCCCACCCTGGGACGCAGCGGCACCTTCCTGTCTCTTTGGGTTGAAGCCCCTCCCAAAGAGGATCCTGAAACACACACGGCCTGCAAGGTCGGTGACGGATAATGAATCTGATCTGAATGAATCAAAAGCCTCACCCTGAGAAACACAATTTTTGGCATCAGCCAAGCTGACACCAGCCCCTAAAACTGGCCTGAAATTAACATTGCAGGCTGAGGGACGGCAGGTTAGCCAGGTGTCTTGTCACTACTTGTCCACCAACGGAGGGTCCACAGCAGACATCACTTCCACCGAGCCTCGTACCACCTTCTCCTGGCAGCCGACGACCGGCAGCCGACCAAGCACTTCACATGAGACGCCCTTGCTCCGCCTGCCTCAGGAGACTTGCCTGCCGGTGCAGGTCTCCCCGCTAAAGCAGCCCTCGGCCACTGGCCCCATCCTCCCTCTCCCTCACCTCCGGCTGTGCAGGCAAAGTGACTTGAGAAAGTTCTTGTGTCTCTGCCTCAAACCCCTCTGAGCCCGGACAAAACTCTGCTGTGTGCCAGGCCTCCTTGTCGGCTTGTGGGAACTCTAAGCTACTTTGGATTAAAGTTATTTATATCTGCATCTTGTGTGAAGGATCGTACCTAGCTTATCCTCTCATCTCCCAGAATGCCTTGCACAGACTAAGCCCTCTGCAAACGTTGAAATAGCCTAGAATTGGTATAAAGTTTAATGCACCAAAAATCAACCACAAAAATAGAAACAATCCAAATGCCCAACCTTGGGCATTACTTAAGTAAGTTATTGACACTTCACAATATTCTGCATCCAACAAAAGGACGCTTTAAATGAATTTGTGACGGGGAATTCTTAGCATATAATGGTAACACCAAACAATGAGACAAAACTGTATATTTAGTTGTCACAACCCTACAACGAATAAAAGCAAACCAAAACAACCACCACAAAAAAATCTGTGCTCGTAGGAAAAGGTCGAGAGGTCTTGCCATTAAAATGCTCATGTGACTGAGCTGGAGGGAGGGGGCGTGGGCAGTGTGACCGATGCCACGTCCCACATGACTTCAGGCCTCGCTTTCCCTGGCATGGTACCCAGGGAGGCCACTTGGTTAAGGACAATTGTCTGTGGTTGGTGGAACCGCAGCTGGAAGTTTTTCTGTTTCCTTATTTTTCCTCTTCGGTCCTTGGTGAATTTTCCAGAAAGGGCAATCATATCCTTTTTTTAAAAAACAAACAAAACAGTTCCTCACATTGGCTGAATTGTTTGCTGGTGCTTTCTTCTCAGTCGTCCGTTGGTTGTTCGACCAGCGCCGAGCGGGAGCTTGGGCGCCCTCCCCGGGTCCTGCCTGGGCAGCGCTGCCAGTGGACCTGCCAGGACGGACGCCCGCAGCGAGGGGGGCAGCTGACTCAGAGTGGCCTTCGCCTGCGACCTGAGCACCCCCCCCCCACCCCACCCCCGGCCCCCGCCCTTCAGAGCTCAGTCTTCCAGCGTTTGTTTTCCTGTCAGAGCTGTTTCGATGTTTTTCTCCCTAACAATTTAATATGTTCCCCACAGCCACTCCCAAGCTTTGAATGCTTCGTTTGAAAAGCACATTAGAATGTGCAGGCGTTTAAATTGGTTCATTGTGGCTTTAATCTCTTGTCTAGTGTGTGACTTGATAGGTTTCCAAAAGCTCGGCTTTTGTTTTTATAAAGCAAGAAGGGGGAGAGGAGGCGGGCCAGGGCCCCAGGGTTTCAGAAGTGACCCAACAGTGGGGAGGCTCTAATTACCAAAAGGCGAGGAGGGTTGGGACAACCCTCCCAGCTGGAAATGCCCAGGGCCTGTGAGAAGAGGTGGTACAGGGACCCCCAGGTACATGATCGGAACACAGGGGTCCAGCGGGGGAGGCGAGGCTCGCGGGGGCCTCAGACCCATGGATCAGCCCCGGCTGATGGACCAAACTAACCGTGGGCTTGGTTTGCAGGTAGAGTTTAGGAGACCGGACTTCTTGTCCTGTTCTGCCAGATCATTTCCTTCCAACTCAGCAAAACACGGGACTAAGCGCACACCCCTGGCTCAGCCTGACGCTGCAGCCGCAGCAGCACACACAGGCACCGCCCCCGTGTCCATTCACTCCCGGGACAGCAAGGGCACACTCAACACCAGTGGGGGCTGCAGGTGGCTGGGCTACGAGCCGAGCGGGGGTGTTCAGTGGAGTGGGATGGGCTCTTAACTTTTTCTGTGGATGCCTCCGAATAAAGGCTTGAAATGCCGAGAATAAAATGCAAAGGATGGCAGAGGAACCCGATCACGTGAAAACATAGTTATCAAAGTACTGAAAATCGAGTTCATGAGACCCTCGCCCCCACGCGTCCTTATTAACACATTAAATTGCAAGATCTAACAACAGGTCTATTCATTTGGAAACAGCGATGGGCACATATGACATTTCAGAAAATCTGCCACCGCGAGGCCACACGGAAACACATGTGACGCAGCCAAAGCACTCGTCACGCCAGAGCGAGCTTTGTCTCGGTTTTGTCTCGTGCATCATTGAGAATTGCTAACAGTTAAAGGTTAGAAGCTGTAAGGATGTAGTTGGTTTCCCATCCAAGTTCATGGGCCCCTAAAGCCTACCATGGCTCCCTCCCACAGACCCAGGTAAGAATCTTACTCCAAGCCTCCTAACAGCCAATAAAAAGGCTGGCTTTGTTACACAAGTTTAGAAGGTAAAATTAAAATGAGAAGCTCACAAAACGCCTGCCCATAATTGATTTAAGGCCCAGGGAGGGATTTCTCCCAAGGTTCATTCTTAGAACGCACCAGGGAACTCTGTGGGAGCCCAGGGGGTACAGGGAGCAAGGGAAGGCCTCGGGGAGAGAGATCGGCACGGGGCCAGGTGAGCGTGGGGGTGCTGGACCCTCCCTCAAAGTGAGGAGAGTCAGCACCTTCTCGGATGGAAGAAGGAGCGGGTCCTCCATGAACGCAAGTCAGCTTCTGGCCTTCTTCCCAGGCTCTTCTGGGTGGCAGCCAGACGGGGCTCTCTAGAACACAAATCCAGCTGGCCACAGCCCTGCTTAAGTGACCTGTGGCAGCGTGGTCTGCCGATGGGCCCCGGGCCCCAGGCCCCAGCGTGACCCTCTTTCCAGCCCCTCACGACCAAGCCCGGGGCTGATGTGTCATTCTCGGCGAGCAGCCTCACACAGCTGGGAGCATGTGTGACCTCTGTCCCCTCTGCTAGAGGCACACACCCTCCCCAAAGCTCACCATCCCATGGGGCTCCCCAGAGCACCTGGGACCACAAACCACCCCTCTCTGCGCCCCGAAGTGCCTTCCTCTCTTGGCGCCCAGTGCTAGTGAGCAAAGTGACCAGCCCTTTGCGAATGTCCACTGAAGAAACAAATGAGCAAAGCAAACAAGGTGCAGTACAGGGAGGAGTGGGGCGGACGGGGCTTCCGAAATCAGCCAGGGAAAGTGGGAGAAAGCCCTGGACGTGAGACAAGGGCCTCAGCTTTCTTATCTGTGCCCTGTGAGTGTTGAACACAGGGTCTCCGAGGGACCTCTGGTTGTGGGCTGAGATCTGGGGGCCTGGCCACGCCTGCGCCTGAGCTGGGCCTGGGGCAAGCTGCCGCCCTCGGACCGTCAGCCTGATCTGGCCTGGGCCCCTGTCGCCCCAGGGAGCCCCTCCTCAGCCAGCTCAGATCACGGCTTCCAGCCCGCGGCCCCTTCTCATCTAAGGCAGGCCGAGGCGCCGTCCAAGGGAGGTGTCCAGGGAGCCTTTCGCATCAGCGGAGGGCTGTACTTTTTTTGTTAAGAGTCAGAAAGTAAATATTTTTAGGCTTTGCAGGCCACGTGCAATCTCTGTTGCATATTTTTCTTTGATTTTACAACCCTTTAAAAGTGTAGAACCATTCTATATTCCCAGGCTGCTCACCAAAGGCGGCCCATGGGCTAGAGCTTGCCGCCCTTGCTGTAGATGGTCAAGGCCATGTCCAGCAGCTGCAGGCAGCCACAGTGGCCAGCAGACAAAGCTAGCTGGCTCCACGCCCCCCAGGCATGTGCCCCAGGGAAGGCAGGCGTTGAGGCCAGAAAGACCTAGAGTTGGTGCTCGTGGTCCTGGCCCCACCACTGTGGCAAAAAGAAAAAAAAAAATTGTGCTTGGGTTAAAAAAAGAAAAAGCTGTTTCCACTTCCAAGTCCCAGAAGCAGCCCTGGGTGTGGCTTCGGGCGTGCCGCTGGGCTGTCCCTGAGGAGCCTGCCCGGGCGGGCAGGAGGCCGCAGCCCTTCCTGGTTCAGGCTGGCATTGTCTGACAGCGAAGACAGAAAGGGAACAGCCTTGGTTTCAGCACCTGCACGGTCGTCACAGAGGACAGCCAGGGGAGAAATGACTTGACTTTGCCCGGGTGCCAGACAAGCTGTCGGTCAGGGCAGATGGTGGCACGGTCGAGACAGAGCACGTGCTCCAGGGAGACCTGGGTCACGGGCCATCGGCCTGCGGACTGACACGTCTGCAGGAGGCGGGCAGGACCCCTGGGCACGGCTGGGGTCGCAGCTTCCCCAGGGATGGACGGTGAGGGCATACTTTGGGGGAGGCTGAGAAGCTGCCAGAATGTGAGCTCCGGGCCTGAGTCATCACCTCCAAGGGGGGGAGTTTAATGTGAGACATACGGAAGGCTCAGGGGGAGGGAAGTGGTGGGACTGTCATGAAGAAACTGTGTGGTGGACGGAAGGTGCTGGGGAACGTGACACGGACTTAAACCAAAAAGCCCGCCAGGGACAAGAAGGGCGCTAACGTCTCCACGGTGATGCCCAGCCCACACAGTGCTGGCACGTGGCGACAAGTTGGCCCATCAGCTCTTGGCCTCTCCAGTCTGAGAGGTGGGTCACGCAGGAGGCAGCAGAGGGGACACAGTGGGGCTGGGCAGGGTAGCCGGGGGGAGGGGGTGGGGGGAACCTTCCTCTCCAAATGCTGTGGGTGCTCATGGGGCACCTGCTTTGGGACAGGGGCCCAGCGGCCAGGCTGCCATCACCTGCCCTGGCCACAGACAAGGACACCGAGACTGGAGCGAGCGGCAGGGGACGCAGAGCCGTCCTGGCAGCACTGAGGTCTGGGCCTGGTTCTGTCGGGTTCCAAACCCTATGTTTGTCCCACTGACCACATGGGTTCCAAACCCAAGTTCAACTCTGCCGCCCACCGGGGCACCTGGGAGACCTGTGAAGACAAGGTCAGAGTCCCACCAGGCTGAGGGGATCTGCTCTGAGTCCAGCTGTGAACCAGAGGGACAGAAGCCACCCGGAGGGGAAAAAAGGCCCGGAGATGGTCCACTTCCCCCACAAGGCTGGAGGGACCATGGCAGGAGGTGATGTTAGCAGATCCTGGCTGGGAGCCACTGAGCAGCAGGACCTGGGGACCCAGAGCAGACACAGCCCCAGCCTGGGTGGAGAGGCCGTCAGCCGTCTGCACAAATCCCTGGGCCGGTGCACGGGCCCACGGGCCGAGCCTCCCGTGGCCCAGAGCGGAGCAAAGGACAGGAGGAGCGGATGTGACGGCCCAGGAGCCAGGGCTGCCTAGGCTGGCCATTTGGAAATCACAAAGGAAGCAGCTCCTCTGCCCTGATTCCGGGCCCCCTGAGCAACTGGCTGAGCTGCAATTTGGTCTCTGGGGAACCAGCCTTACAGGAAAAACAGCAGTGAATTGGCACCAACAAAAATCTCCTGACACTGACCGCCGGCGGGATGAGCCACGACTGCCAACCGGGCTCAGAACCCTGTGTCCTGGGCATCGGGCCGGCGTGGACGCCTCTTTCCCCGACCCCCATCTCCTTCCTGGGCCTGTGAAGTGGGGGCTGCAGGTGGAGCTCCCCACGAGCTCTGCATCGCCACCAGTGAGGGGCAGGCATCCCATAGGGACCAGGTGGGACAACTTCCACTCAGTCCGTCCAACATTCCCGGGAACGTGCAAAAACCAGAATACTACTGGCCATTCAGTGGTCCAGACTCTCCAAGAGCCCGCTAGGAACGCCCCTAAAACATGAAGACGAAAACCCTTCCAAGCAAAGAGAGGGGCACAGTCAGGTGCACAGAGTGGCTGTTACATGGCTGGTATTATCAGTACCACTTTATAAAGATGGAAGCTGAGGCTCGGCGAAGCCAACAGCCAGCCAAGGGTGGCGGGTCCGGGAGTAAACATAGTCATTGTAGCAGCCGATGTATCTGGCATCCTGTGTGTGCCTGGCCCTATGATACAGGCTGAACTCACTTATCCTGAAGAGACCAGTGAGATGCTTATTCTTACCCCTGCTTTACAGCTGAGAAAGCTGAGGATCAACCATACAAGCACACTGCCCAGAGCCAGGGGGATGCTGAGCAGCAGGGGCAGGACTTGAACTCAGGGCGGCCTGAGTCCAGAGGCTTTGCTCTTCAATACCATAGCACTACCTGGCTTCCGTGCTCCTGCCTGTACCCTCAGAACCCACCGACAGCTGCCCACGTGGTGTGGGGAGCCTGGGGCGGCCAGCCCTCCGTGGGTCATCTTGCATCCATGAGCATCTAAGTTCCAGAAAGCCGTCTCCAGGACATAAATAAGGATAACAACTGAGGCCAGGCAGCCTCAGCCACATGGTGCCTGGCCACTCTGGCCCCATGCCAACCCTGTTGCCCACTGGCATTTTGTGCTGGGACACAGAAGCCTTTAGGATTCAGACCCAAGGAAACCCCAGCTCCCATGGCAGGGTCCAGAGGCAGTGACAGCCTGGTCAGCCAGCTCTGCCAACCTGGCCAGGGGCCCACACCACAGCCTGGCCCAGCAGCCAGGCCCGGGTCACCCTCCCCATCCTGTGACTCACTCGGCTTCCCCGTGACTCATTCCTGCCCCACCACACACAGTTTCCACCCTACCCACTCCCACTGCTCTTGTATCCGCAGATGGAACATCAGGAACTGAGCCGGCAGCTGGTTTTAATCCCAGCCCTCATTCCGAGTGGATTCTGGGACCGCTCGCTTTTATTTACTTATAGCGGACAAGGTCTGGGAGAGGCCTCTGCTCAGAGCATCGCTTGGAGCCCAGGTTGGGCCCGGGTGAGTCTCTGCTACGTGGCGTTTACAGAAGGGGATTCTGAGAGCACAGTGTATAAAAAGGAAAGGCAGGCACTCCCGATAGCTGCATTCACATCAGTCACTGGACCCGGAGCTCACGCCATCACGTTTAATGTCACAGCTGAATGCTGACGCGGGAACAACGACTGGCTCCTGAGGCCGAGGGGCGCACAACCCATCCTCTGTCCACTGGCTTGCACGTGCCTGTCTGAGACACCCTGCTTAGACAAGGGGCTGCAAGGGCCACTGTACATTCCAGCCACAAAGGGGGCGGGCCAGGCTCTGCTTTCACGACAAGCGCTCTGAGAGTGGCTGTAGTCAGCTCTCCATCACTGAGAAACGGCATTTGGCAGCGAAACCAGCTGCTCTCTGGTCCGGCGGCTTCCCACACACCTTGACTACAAAACAGTATTTTCAGTCACTCTGAATCAGCTACACCCAAGCTCTCCATCAAAAGGCAGAGTCTAGAAGCCATGATCTGTACCCTGGAAATGCTGTCCTGGGCAACGCACGGTCAAATGTCAGTGTCTGGGAGGGGAGAAAAGGCACAGGACAGCCAGGAGAGAAGGGGGTGACACTGGGGGCCCATTGAGAAGGGGAGCAGAAGGCTAGGCTGGCCAGAACGGGGAGACAACCAAAGGGCAGAGCCTCTGCTCTAGGGCTCCCGCATCCTGTTGTGAGGGGGGCCTGGCCGCAGGGCCCCAGTGGCTGCTGGCAGTGTGGGTGGGGGCAGTCAGCATCTGGGAGGCAGGGACAGGTCGTGAGTGGCAGGTCAGAGAGCACTGGACAGGACACAGGGAACTGGTCTGGGCCTGGGGGCCCTGAGTGCCTCGGACCAGAGGTGTGAGGTCGGGCGGGCCGATCGAGGCACCACTGGCCTATGATTCGGAAGCATGGGCGCGAGGTTGGTGTTGGGCATTCACACACCACGTGTCAGCAGTGACAGCGCCACGTGCACCCCCAAGAGCTGGTGCTGAGCCCTCCACCTGGCCCGTGACAAGGACTATCTCAGGTCCACTCCAGCCCCCAAGTCCCCTCCCTGAGATGGTCTGGTCCAATGTGGTTGAGGCCTCCAGGATGTCAGCCCTCATCCCTGCACCTGCCCTCACTTTCCTTCCCAAGGGACCCACACCAGGGTCCATGACAGCATGGCAGTGACGCAAGTCCCCATGCCTCCCTCCAGGCCTCTCATCAGCCCTGGGAGTCGGAGACACGTGCCAGGCCTTGGCACCTCACACCTCTCGGGCAGCCGTCCTGGAACCCAGAGACCCGCCTGGCCGCCGGGCCCCACCTCCGCAGTCTCTCCCACATGGAACCAGCGCCTCCTCCCAGGACTGTCTGGGCTGCAGCTCAAGGGAGCAGGTTGGACTGCACACACCTCTCCACACTTCCCCGGCGGCCCCTGAACCCAAAGAACATGTGGACAGACCTTTTGAAAAGACGATTATGGCTGCACAAGAATATATTCTCAGAACCTTCTCTCCCCAAGGAGGACCTTTGAAATACGGCTTTTAATGTTTTGCTGGTTTTTTTATCAGACAAAAACTTCAAAACTGCTCATAGAACTTGCATTCTCCAGAGCAATCTTCCTCAGACTCCAGCCGGACAAACCCTGCCCTGGAGGATGAAGCCAGCACTCCCAGGACCCACAAGGACGGAGCCACCTCATCCTGCAGCCCCGACTTTCCAGGGGGCTCCTGGTCCCCACGCACCAGCTGCACCGCGCTGCCAATGTGTCTAGAAGCTTGGGTGTGGGTGCTGCCTCCCCAGCTTCCTTCTGCCCGCTAAGTCCTTCCTCACCCTGCCCCTCCACACCTCCTTCCAGAAGACACTTCCCTGTTCCCCTTTCTAGATTCGGTTCCCAGACACTCAGAGGGGGAACCTCCCCAGCTCCCCGCCACCAGTAGAAACAACCACTGTCACGCGAGACTGGTCTGCATTTTCGGGAGGTTTTTACATAGCGAGGGGAGATGGCACAGACTCTTTGGGTCTGGCCCCCACTCAGCGCGACTGCTTCGAAACTCAGCCGTGCCACTGCCCGTGTCATTCGCGGCAGATGGGCAGAGTGGAGCGATTACAGATAAAGCTGCTCGGAACGCTTGGGTGGACATAGCTTTCATTTCTCTTGCAGAACTCCTAGGAGTGGAGCAGCTGGGTCGGCTGTAGGAGTGTGTTTACATTTTTAAGAAACTGCCAGACTGCTTCCCCAAGCGGTCACGCCGCTTTACACTCCCACCGCGGCGTGTGAGTTCCAGTTCCCACACGTTCTCCTGGGGTCGGTCTTTCCATTCTCAGCCCTTCTCGTCAGCAGGTGATGACGTCTCACTGTGGCTCCACCGAGCAGCAGTCCGCTGGGCTCCCGCACGGGCACTTCAGGGAGCACTGCCCAGGCTCCTCCCACTTTAAGGCCATTGGTGTGCTCGGCTCCTGCCAGGGTAGGCTGGAGGCTAAGGGACTGCGCAGCTGAGTGACAGGGAGAGACATGCAGGTGACAGGAGCCTGCTCCAATTTCAAGGGTGCTGTCAGAGGACTCCTTGAATAGGCAGTTCTCTGAGGACAAAACCAGGCACCCTGCACCAACAGCCAAGAGCCTGTAATAACAGATACATGAATGGAGTCTGTGTGTGTGTGTGTGCGCGCGTGCGCACGCGTGCTGGGGGCAGGGCTCTCTGAGCTCCTAAGGAGTGCTTGCTGTTAGCAAGGAAACGCGCTGCCAAGGAGCCCTGCTACGTCAAATGTGCAGGGCTGTAATGATCACCTTCTGTTCTTGCAACTTCAAGGCAATGGTACCATGTTACCATGTTGCAACATGAAAGAGCTGTGGGCTATAATACCCAACAGACTAAATGCTACATTGTTCCAACCTACAATTCCAACTTTATATTGCTTTGGAAACAAACGTCCCACAGGGTAGGCGCTATTATTAACCCCATTTTATAGGTAAGGAAGCAAAGCACAGAGATGTGAAATAGCTTCCCAAAGCATGCAGAACAGGGACCGCAACTCGGGCAGTGCAGTCCAGAGGCTTCCCCTGGAGCAGCGCACCGCACCTGCAGACAGGCAGTCAGCATGTCAGAGCTGGCAGTGGAGCTAAAGGAGCGAGTCAGGTGATTGCTGGAGAGATTTCCTCAGCTCAGCCTGAGAATCTTCAGGTGCTTCCCTGAGCCAGTGCTGACATTCCGGCCACATGGTCACATGGGCTCCATCTGCCCAGCTGTGTTTTGCTCTCCGCCCACTCGCACCTGCAGCCCTCGGTGCACAGCACCAACCAGCACGCCCAGCTCGGCCCTGTGACTGCTGCTGGTGTGTTTGTCTTCCCATTAGACTGTCCTCCCAGGGCGGAGGCCGTGTCCCTTCGGCTGTGTATACCGCGGCCCGGAGCACAGCTGGTGTGGAGGAAGACGATGTCACTCCCTGCTCACTCCCTGTCACTCCCTGCTCCCTATGTGAGTACAACACCAACATCCTTCCAGAGGCAGGGCTGCCTCTCACCGGCCCGGCCAGGCCAGGGGGCTGCTGGGACTGGCCCCGGCTTGGAGGCTGGCTGCAGGGCAAGGGCTCATGGGATGCAGGGTCACCCCAAGAAGCTGGTGAAAGTTTCTGCAGACACCTCGCTGAGCTGAGTCTCAGCATGTCACAGTTGAACCACTTCCTAGGAATGCTTTCATATCTCTGTGCCATTTTACAGGTGGGGAGAAGGAGGCTCAGAGAAGGAAAGGCCCCCCAAGATCTCGTAGCGGCTCAGTGACAGCCCTGTGGCCAGGACTCATCTTGGTGTAAAGACATCAGCGCCTCTCAGGGGGGGCATGCCATTTCTTCAAAACGACCCACAGACAAAGAAACAACCAGCTCGCTGACTTACAGACGATGACTCTTCAACCAGGTTGCTGAGGCAGGGTAATGGGAAAGGAGTGGTCTTTTCAACACACGGCGCTGGGACGACAGGCCATCCACACGCAAAAGAACGAAGGTGGAGCCCTACCTCCAGCCAAACACAGAAATTAACTCGACACAGATCAAAAGCAAAAGCTAAGAGCAAAAGCCATAAAACTCCTAGAAGAACTCACAGGCATAAGCCTCCCTGACCACGGCCAGGTGACGACTTCTCAGATGGACGCCGAAAGCACACGCAACCAAAGAGAAAAGAGAGACCATGGACGTCACCAAATTCAAAACTTTTGTGTTTCTAAGGACATAAGAAAGTGAGAAGACGACCCGTAGAGTGGGAGAAACTTTTTGCAAATCATGTGACTAATAAAGAATTTGTACCTAGAAAGACAACCCAATGATACAAGGAGCGAATCACCTGAACAGACATTTCTTCGGTGTACACACAAACGGCCAATAGGCACATGAAAAGATGCTCAGCGTCATCAGCCTTCAGGGAAATGCAAATCAAAACTAAAAGGAGACGCCGCTTTACGCCCATTAGGGCAGCTACAATAAATAAGCAGAAGGTAACAAATGACTAGTGAAGATGTGGAGAAACAGAAACCCTATACCCTGCTGGTGACAGAGCGCACGGTCTGTGTGACTCTGGATGAGGTTGCTATGGCGAGACACGCCCGAATAGAGAGACAGACACGCCCAGAGCCCTTGGCGCCCAGAGAATGGCGCAGTGATGTTGACCAGGGGGCCCAGGGAGGGGCTCCCAGAGGAGGGGGCACCCTGACTGAGAAGTGAAGGATGAGCCGGGTCTGGATAAGAGGAGAAGTGGGTAAGGGCATGACAAGTGGATGAACCTGGAATGGCATGTGCAACAGCTGAGAGGTGGGAAAGTACAAGGTCAAGTTCAGAGAATTGTCAAAGGGAGCCAGAGGGAAGCAGTGATGGAGAGGCAGGCTGGGGGGCCTGAGCAGCATGGAGTTCAAAGGGGTGCCCAGACTTTGTGGGCACTCAGGAGCCAGTGGGGGTCTGGGGGCGAGGGAGTGGCATGTTCTGGTCAGGGACAGACCCATAAGCAGTCAGGCAGCATCTGATCAACCTGGAAACAACCAGCAGGCTCCTTGCAACACGACACCTTAGGTCACAAGCAAGGAAATGCCTTGTAAAGTGCCATTTGTCCCTAAGTCATCCTTCTTAGTGAAAACTTCACAAAAAAGGGCCAGGAGGTCAGATCAAAGGATCTCTTCTCAATAACTGATTAGACGTGCAAACATCTGCTGAGCTGTGTGCAGCAGCCTCCATCCTCCAGGTGTCTGCCCTTGAACTTGTCCTCAGGGGCCCTCTCCCAGCAAACACCCAGCCAGCACCACAGCCAACGAACGCTGTTTGGTGGGTAACAAGTGTCCTGCCCGCTCCTTCCCTGTCCCCATCGCAGGCTCATCTGACCCTGGATGGGTGTCAAGGTTACTATGGGTCTTGACCTTTGGATGCCAAAGGAGACTTCTATGGGTTGGAAAAAATGTCACCAAAAGCTCTTACATGTGAGGCCACCTGCTATGGGCCAGGCACTGGGCAGATGCTGTGCATCCCCAACCTGCCAACCACCAAAGCAGAAGGGACTGCACCACCTTCCAGGTGGGGAAACTAAGGCTCAGAGGGGCCAACTCTCCCGCCCAGGTCACACAGCTACTGAGGCACAGAGTCTGGCTCCAGCCCTGCACCAAGCTACAAAATGGCCAGCAAAATGAGGAAGTAAGTCAGGAAGGCAAAAGGCGGGGAAGGTTCATTTTTGAGTCAGAACAGGATTTCCCATAGCACATCCAACCGACTGCAGACGCAGGCCGGGCAGGGGGTGAATCCCCACGGCTCCCACAGATAAGAAGCGCAGCAGGGGCCGGCCCCTCCGCAGCGAGTGTGCCTGAGACGGGGACAAGCCCGAGAGGCGTGTGTGGCTCGGGGTTACCGCTGATGGGCCTGGCGACACCTCCCTTGCAGGTCTCTTTGGAGTAGGGGTCAGAATGAATCAGGCCTGACAGGGAAACCCATCGCGGCTGCAGGGGGGCCCTGGGCCTGGGTTCCAGGAACTGTCGGCTGAGAAAAACCCAGCCCACTGTGACTTGCCCCCTGCGCCCTCTCCTTCCATGTAGGAGAAGAATGTGCCCTCCAAAGACCTCCGGGGACAGGCAGGCAGTCAGGCTGGGCTCATCCCCTCTGCTCACCCAGAGCCACACCAGGTTTTTCCCTTCCGTTCCAGAGCTTGTGAGACGCTTAATTCCTTTCATGACAAATCTGGTTTCACCGCCGGCTCTGCACCAGACAACGGTAATTGGTGCTGCACATCAGAGGGATGACCAAAATGGGCCAGACCCTGTGCTCTTGGGTGACTACGCCCCTGTCCCCTTTCCTCTTCTGGAGGAGGAGGCCAATGCTCAAAGCCTTCTCAACAAGAGTGGTCTCCCTCCAACCCCCAGGCTCTCCTACTGGGCATTTTTCAACGTGAGACCTTCCAGAATCCACCAGGTCACCAATGTCCTGTGGGCAGAGCTCACGAAATCCACTTTTCGAAACATCTCTGTGGACCATGGATTTGAACTCGCTTCCTCTGCCAAGGTGCACATGACCTTGGATGGGCATGAGGTCTCCACACGCCCCTGAAACCTGTGGGCTCAGTCTCATCAGCTCCCCAAAGGCCCCCTGACTCAGGGAAGACTAAACACAAGCTTGCTGCAGGCACCCCACGTTGTGACTCATAAACATTTCTCATTGTCAGCGACCCAGGATATTCCAAGGGGTGATGTCACAAACTTTCCTTAGCCATTTCCATTCCGCTGGACCGTGTGTTGCATTGCTATTGTTTTCTCAGTCCAGCTAGAATGCTGGCAACTGTGTCCTTATTTCTAGCAGCCCAAATGGTACTTTCTGACCAGGAGACTGCGTGTTCTCCTCCGTATCAGCAGCCGACCTTCATTTCAGGGCCACTTTCCACAAAGAAACAGTCTGTGGTCACTGGCCCTGGCTGCCTGGCTTGGGCCCCAGAAGACCAGAGAATTAAGAAGATCTGGTGATGGGGGCGGATGGGGGTGGCTGGGTGAGGCCAGGAGGCCGGGCGGGGCTCATTCCCGGTGAGTCACCGCCTGGACCCCCCACCCTCACCCCGAGTCACAAAGTCCTGCCTCTTCTGGGACTTGGGAGCCAGCCAGCTGAGCAGATGCAGAGCTGACTCTGCTGCCGAAGGTCGATGCGGCAGCCCCGTGGATGTAACTCCTCCGACTTCACCTTCTCATCTGGGAAATGGGGTCACACTCACATGACCTCCTCACTGCTGACCTGAGCATGGAGTTACACGGGTACAGTGTTGGGAACAGGCCTTATTCAAGTGTTTTAAACAAACACCCAACTTGAAAATGGGACAGTTCTGAGAGAAAAATGAAGGTGTGACCCGCAAAAAGGCAACAGTTAAGAAAAGCTTGTGACAGCCATTCCGTGGAGTATTCTGGGCCACTTACTACGAGGAATGGAGAACGCTGTGGACGAATCCTGTGGCTAAGGGGAAAAAACATAAAAAGTGCGTTGCCACATTCTGTGCGCACCAGGCTGGGGGTGGACACACTTTTTTCTGCAAAGGATCAGAGAGAGAGCGTTTTGGGTTTTGCCAGCCATACAATCTCTGTCACAACTGCCCATACCTGCAGCTGTGATGTGAAAACAGAGACAATATGCAAATGACCAGCCTGGCTGTGCGCCAAAGTCTTTATTTATAAAAACATGCAGCATTTGGCCAGTGGTCTGTAGTTTGCCAACCCCTGCTGTGCAAATTATACAAAAACTGTCAAAAAAAACATAAGGATCAACAAGAATTTGGAAAAAGAGTTCTCTTAGAGCAGTGGAATCATAGAGACATTTTTAAATTTTCAATTTCTTTAAGGGGGTGGTAACAGTTTTTTAAAAATTAAAGGACTTTAACATAACATACATTCTAATAACAAATTAAAAAATTTCACACATCTATCAGACTTTCCAAATAAGTTCAAGTAGCCCTGGCTGGTGTGGTTCAGCGGATTGAGTGTCAGACGGCAAAGCAAAGGGTCGCTCACTCCAGTTCGATTCCCAGTCAGGGCACATGCCTGGGTTGCAGGCCAGGTCCGCAGTTGGGGGCATGTGAGGGGCAACCACCCACTGATGTTTCTCTCCCTCACTTTCTCCCTTCCCCTCTCTCTAAAAATAAGCAAATAAAATCTTTTTTAAAAACCCACAAAATAAGTTAAAGTATAATTAGTATTAATAAAACCCAGCACCCATATTCTGCTGTACAGAAAAAGTAAAGACTCTGCAGTATGGCCAATCTGGGATGGAATCTGGTTTCTCCAACTACTAGTTGTGCAACCTTGCGAAAGTTTATTAACCTCTCTGTTCTTCATTTTCCTCGTTTGTAAAGTGAGGATAGCAATGGTACCAACAAGCACGCAAGGGCCTGGCACTGAGCCTGGGGCGCCTTTCAGACCCACGGGACCCTTGTGGGCCAATCCTGCCAGCGCTGGCTCACGCCGTTGCTGGGAACAAGGCAGACTAGAAAACCCAGCATGCTTTACTTTCCAGCTCAGAAAAATGCCCTTGGACGGCTTTCAGATTTGGTTTGTAAAATGACACAGAACAATGTGAATCTCGCTTTTCAATTAATGAAATGCACTCCAGCTGTGGGAAAAACAGCCCAGGGAAGACAGGGTTCAACCCACGTGGGAGTTCTCAAAGGCAGCAAGTCCTCGTGGCTGGACTCCCCGAACCTCTGGGGAGACCCACGCCCAGCCTGAGGCCCAGGCACCAGGGTTCTCTGACTCCTTCCCCAGGAAACCTGCCAGTCTTGCGAGAGAGAGAGGAACCAAAATCCTCTCTTTTTGGCAGAAAGGGGCATTTAAGGGGTCAGGGTTAAGAGCCTTTCTGACTTAAATCCTCCAGTGATCCACAGCCCCCACTCCAGCAAGTCCTCGACGCTTAGCAGAAGAGTTGAAGTCCTCCTTCAACTATCTCTGCAACATCACCTCCCACCCTTTTCCACCTTATCTCCCTGCAGCAGGAGCTCCCTAGGGTCCCCGCTCCCTTGTTCTCTTCTTTGCCTGGCTACATTCACCATCAACCTAGCATCACTGCCTCCAGGAAGCCCTTCAGGATTTTTCAGGGAGGCAGCCCCTGGGAACTAACATACCAGGTGTCAGGCACTGGGTTAGGTGTGCACATGCGTCAGCTAATTGAGCTCTCCAGCCACCATTAAGTAGGAATGATTGTCCTCTTTTAATAGATTTTAAAAAATCAAAATTCTGAGAGGTTAAGTAAACGGCCTGACGTCACACTGCAAGTAATCCTGCTCGTCCCCCAACCGTCCCTTAGCCGATCCCCATTTTGCTGGAGTGCCAGGTGCTGCCCCCCAAGTTATTTGTCGAAAAGAGTCCATCCTTTGTATCACTAACCCCTGCTTCAGATCTATGTATCCAGAACCCTTACAGCACCCCCGAGACCTTCCCTCCAGAGACTCTCACTTCCCTAGAGGCCAAGGTCGCTTGTTAACAGGCTGTGCCAATTAGAATTAGCACAAGCCCGGTGCTGCCAGGGCTGGGAGACGCCAGGCTTACCACGTGGCCGCCCACACCAAGCAGTGGGGAGGATTCGCCCCCTGGGGCTCCAGGGAGTGGCCGCCGTGCTTCAGCCCTGCAACCAAGGCTACGTCCTCCCTCCTGGAGGGGCTGTGACGGGGGCCGAGCTGCCTGTCCGCCCCCGTGGACAGTACTCCACTGTTGTATGCGGCGCTTGGAAGCTGACCAAGCACTGCCACCCTCAGGATCCCCCTTGACCTTCTCCCTGACATCCCCCCGCCAGAGCCTGTAGGGAGTTTATTCCCTTTCCCACAGGGGGGGCCGGGGCTCCCCGGTCCTGGCAATGACTCCTCTGTAGAGCCCAGGTCCCTTACTGTGGCTGCTCCAGAGTGGTCACCCACCCGGGGGGCAGAGATGCGATGGTCAGCACGGGAGCCTGTTCTTTGCACTCCCGGCCTGGGGGGCGTCCCACACCAGGCACAAAACACACTGGGCTTTCTAAAATGTGTTTTCTCCTCCTCGCACACAATGCTGGCTTTGACGGGCTTCCTTGAAGGACATGCTGCGCTGTCCCTGAGGGGACCACACTCCAGTAGGGTGCCCGCCCCCCAGGGAAGGCACGCTCTTCCAGCGCCCACAGGAGGGGTGCCCGAGCCATCTCCCCTCTGTGGGGGAGGGGGTAGCCCCTGCCCTTGGCCTGCCAGCCACGGAGCCCCTGCCTCCCCCCTTGCATCCTCCTCAGAGCACAGAGGACCTTCTGATATGGTCTTGCTCCTTTTTCACTTTCTTGTTGCATTTAGATGATTCTAGATCCTTCTAGAACGTATGTTCCCTCAGAACAATGACTTTGCCAGTCATGTTCACTGCTCCTATCCCGCTATCCAGTGCATAGTAGGTCCCTGGCAAGGAGCTGGTCCGTGAATGAACAAGTGAATCTCTGCCCTGTGTGCTCATTCACTCATTCACCCCTTCAAGGATCTCTATGAGGACCGCAGGCGCCAAGTGCAGCAGAGAAACGCTGAGCTGGGGACCTTCCTTCAGGAAGTGTAGAGGGGAGTGGGAGAGATGAACAAAGAAGCCCAATGGGGGAGTGGAGTTCGGTTCAGCTCAGAGGGACACTGCCGGGGTGAGAGCCCTCTGTCTGTGTTGAGGGACAGTCAAGGGAAGAGTCACACTGGAGGTGGCCGAGGGAGGGAAGGGCATGCAAGAGAAGGAACAGCATGTGCAAAGTGGTGCAGCATCAGTGAGCATGAGTCACTGGCTCCAGCGTGGAGATGAAAGTGGAGGCCCCACACCTGCGTCCAGTCCCCCAACAGCATTTACGAGGTGCTCCGTGCTCCGGGGCAGCAGGGGCTGGCCCAAGGACAGCTGTTTTCTGCCTCGGGGTGCTCACAGACTCAGGGGGCAGCCCAGCAGGTGACTCTTTGGGCCCAGGGGCTCCAGGAGGGAGGAGACGGGGCAGTTGGGTCTGACGGAGCATCGAGGCTCCGTGGACAGCTGATCCTCATTCCGCGGTCCACCCAGGACCCCGGCCGCCCAGTGCCACAGTCAGAGTGGTGTGACTGGCTGATCTCGGGTGACAGACTCGTCCTGGTCTTCCCAGGACTTTCCTGGTTTCCTCCCCTCTTCACCTCTAGACCATTAATATTTGAGGAAGGAATGAACTAATTAACTCTAGGTTCGCGTTTAACCAGCGGACACAGACCGAGACCGGATTCGGAACTACACCTTTAAGAACTGAAATGCTGACAACGGAGCTGCTCAGACCTGCGAGGCCCACCCTCCACCACAGAGAGGGGCCTGGAGCAAGGCCTGCGAGCCACCTGGGAGAAACCATGAAAGGCAAAGCCCAGTGTGCGTGGGAAAGCTTTACTGGCCCGTGGCCACGCCCATCATTTAGATAGTGTCCTTGGCCGCCTGCTGCATACACCGAAGATCAGAGAAACTGCAGCACAGCTTGTATGACCCATAAAGCCAAGAATATTTACTCTCTGTCCCTTTACAGGAAAACTTGCTGACCTCTGTTCTAGAAGTTCCAGGGACCAAAGGCCATGATCACCTCAAGGCATATACTCGCCCCAACCCCACCTATCAGCAATCCAGAAGATTCCATACTATTCACTTAGCAAATACCGTATTTTGCCACGTATAATGCACACTTCCCCCCCACAATGTTTGATGGAAAAATAAGGATGCACATTATACATGGGTAGTACTAATTCTGTCTCTATATAAGTGTTTTTAATTCTTTTATTTATGCTTATGTGTTAAAAGTGTAACTCCAGAAAGCAATAACGATATCTGTATGCAAAATAATACCCTGGATTATGATCATTAGTTTCATGTCTAAATATAAATAAATTAAAAATTGAACTAAAAAATTAAAATGAAAGATTTTTTCCCCCTGAAAGTTTGGGTCAAATATGCGGGTGTGCCTTATACACAGCAAAATACAGCAGCGCACAACCCCGGAGACACAGACTGGGCTGAGCAGGCAGTTTCCGAGCTGCCAGCTGTGTCTCCCTTGGGATTGACCTCCATCCCTCTGGCGTTTTCCTTACAGACACTTCAGTGGCACTTGCCACTGAGCTGAGGTCTTCCCTGAACTGTCAGGACTTTGTCCAGAGCCACCTACCCGCGGGACAGTGTCTGGATCCTGCACCGAGTCCCACCCTCCCCGACAGGGCCGTGGTGTGAATCCCAGCCGGAAAGACACGTCCGGGTACAAGACAACAGGAGCCTCCCACAGTCACTCAGAAAACCGGCACACGGGCCAGCTCTCTGGTGACGGCAGGGCGGTGCCAGCGGACACAAGCTGAGAAAGGCAGCAGGGGCCAGGCCTGCCTCTGTTCACCTCAAATTCGGTTTCTGTTTCCCTTCTGGAAAGTGTGAGATCCGTGGGCAGAGGACGGGGCCCTTCTGGGTCTGAGATGCCGACACCCTGGGCCAGCTCTGCAGGGTGTGGCCCTGGGCAGCAGGCTCCTCTCTTCCCTCCATGGTTCACCCACGTGCCAGCAAGGACCCTGCGGGTGCTGAGACCCTGGTAACTTGGCAGGCCCTGGCTTTATGCGGCAATGTTTCCAGAAAAACGGCCCTGCACACTGTGGTTGGGGTTGGAGGCAGGCGACTGCACTGCCACAGAGAGAGCCAGCCGGACTGTCCACGGGCAGCGGTGGGGCTGGGGTCGCTGAGTAAAGCAAAACTGGGAAATCTTGGTAAGGCACAGTCGCCTGGAATCTGCCAGCCCTGGCCCTCTCCTGGGTCCCGGCGCTGGTGTAAAAGGTCCCGGGTTATTTGTCCACCGTGTTCGGCAGCCCAGGGTGAGCGGCCTTGGACCCGTCAGGATGCCAGGCCTGGAGAGACCACCGCGTTCCCTGTGCTCACACACCCGGCCCCTGGTGCGCCGCCGCACGCACGCTGTTGGCCACATGTACAGACACCTGCACTGTTACTTTTTCTCCTTAGGTGTTTTGGGTTTTTTTTTTTTTGCCCATTTAAACTTAAACTTACTGTAAAAGAAAGCTTTTTATCTTTGCCTGATGTAGAAAAGCAGGACAGGGCTCACTTGCCAGGTCTAGAACGTCACCAGGAATAAACACAAAAGCTGTTTATTCAACACCCCCCACCCCCCGCCCCCCAGTGCTGTTCCTAGCCGGGTGCGAAGCGGTGGAGAGCTGATGGAATGAGATCCGTACCACACGGGGACATTCTCCAGACAGAGTCCAGTTCCTCAGCCATCCCTGTGCAGCAGTCCCTGGGGGGCTTTGAAAACTGCGGGTAAGCGGCTCAGGTGCAGCAATTCACGTGCCGGCCTTAGGGGAAGCCCCGGTGATTATGAGAACATCGCAAAATCAGAAGGATTAAGAGGAAAAGTCCAAAGGACACTGGAGAAGAAGTTGCAGAAGGGAGTTACTGTCCCTCTTGACCTTGAGCTTGTGCCACCACGTTCATCCTGCCAGTTACTAGTAGCCCCACACCAAACGCAGAGGTGTGACCCACTGAAATTATGGCCTGCATCGTGTGGAGAAGGACCCGCCCCTCAGCGCTGGGAGCAAGACCAAAGGGCTTGGTGCAGTGATGGGGACTCTCCATCATCCTCTATAAAAAAAGCTGGCATTAGCCATTAGGGATGACCGGGGCCCTGGGAAGGAAATGAGTGACCAAGGTGTGCGGCCCACACCTTGTACCCCCAACAGGAGTCCCCCAAGGGACAGGCCTGGCTGGGGTGACTCTACCCCTCACACCCTGGAATGCCAGAGTGCTGGCCTCTGCCAAGCACACCTGTGCCAAGGCTGACTCATTCACAGCTGTGCCGGATTCAGCCACTGGGAGTGCGGGGGGCAGAGGCAGGCGGAAGTGCCCAGAGCTCCAAGTGACCCACATTGTCACCAAAGTCACCTCTGCAGCTAGGGCGCCTCCGGGAAAGTGGGGTGTGCTCAGAAAAGCTGGGGATGGAGGAGCCAGAACTTCTGGGAGCAAACACCCACTTGGAGCTAGGAACTAACTCCTGGTAGGTCTGTGATCACATCTGCTCCCCAGAGTGACTCTGCAGGGAAGGTGTGACCAACCCCACTGAACAGGTGAGGTGGCCAGGACCCTGGAGGTTATGTGACTTGCCAACAGCACAGCACAGGTGGCAGAGCCAGGGTCCCTGCCCACACCTGTATGATCCCACCATCCGAGGCTGCCGGCCCCACACCAGGAGCAGTGAGGAACTCAGCCAAACCAGATGGTCTCAATGTCCTTTGCACAGGAAGACAGGTGGCACTGTGCTCCGTGAGCTAACCTAAGAATACCAGTGACCCCTCAGCTCCAGGGGGGCTTGCAGTGTGCATGCTCACAGCTGGGCTCAGAGTACAGCACAAGCTCCCCCACCCCAACCTTACAGAGAAGAGGGTCTGGGCACTGTCCTACAACCCAAAGGGTCACCGGTTCGATTCCCAGTCAGGACATATGCCTGGGTTGCAGGTCAGGTCCCCAGTAGGGGGTGTGGGAGTGGCACCCAAACAATTGATTTTCTTTCTCGCATATCAGTATTTCTTTCCCTCTAGTTCTTCCTCCCTCCACATCTCTCTAGAAATAAATAAATAAAAGCTCTGAAAAACAAACAAACAAAAAGCTGTGCCCTCTGACAAAACTAAAGAGTCTTTTCTGAGGCACCTCCAGCCCTCCCAAGCTTCCCTCTTTCCCAGTCTTCAGCCCCCAGGATGGGACAGTCTGTTTAAAGCACTCCCCCCAACCCTGGACCCCACCAGACTCCTCCCACCGCCAGGCCGGGCCCCCCTCTGTGTCCTCCTTCCTGTCCATCTCAGTCACTGTCATCACCGTGAAGGAATGCAGTCACCCGAGGCCCGCGGCTTCTGGGACGGGCCTCTGGGACGGAAGAGCCCAGATCCCAACCCCAAGCACGTGCCTCTCTGGCTCCCAAACCCAAGTCGGTGGCTAACCCCAGTGCTTCCTGTAGGGGACACAGGAAGAACTCACTCGGCCACCCCCTCGCCACCCCTAAGGAGCACAGTGACAAGAAGAGCCTGCCCCGGGGGGACACCTGAGCACCACCCCCACCCCCGGGCATTCAGGTGGTTTCACCCAGAAGGAAGTGGGGGCAAGAGATACCACAAGATGGAATTTTTTAAAAATCAGTTTTCTACAATTATCTCTGGGCAGAGTTGAGTTTGAAATCAGCAAACAGATAAACGGGCAAATTAAACGGACCAGGCAGCGATCGCACCTGGTCCCAAAGGAAGGAATTCAACCTGGCTCCGGTCCAACCTGCCACGGCTGACTGACTCATGGTCACCGAGTCCTCCCAGCTAGTAAGCTCGTGAGCCAGCCACAGGTGGACAGAGCTCCTCCGGACCAAGTGAGAAAAGGGTGAGGACAGCACAGGGTGTTCCAGGGGGGCCCGGCTCTGCAAAACCAGTGGCATTCCTGGACCACGTGACGCTGGCCACACAGAAAGGATTTCCTTTGAGGAATGGCCTTTGGGGGTTGCAAGGAAAGAACCAGACGCCTAGCAAGGAGGCCGCATTCTGGTCTGACTCACCACGCCCCACCCCACGCTGCACACACTCGGCACGGAAAGGCCAGTGCAGGCGGGCATTACCTGCATGAGCTCGGGGGTCTCGGGATCTGAGTTCACATCCCAACTCAGCTGCTGAGTAGCTGAGGGCAGGTTACTCAAACTCTCTGTCCAATGGGAGTATGGGAGCGCACCTCACTGCGTAGCTGGGAGAATCAAGGCAGAAAACGCAGGGAGCTCTTAGAGAGATGCTGGCGTTCCTACATGCCGGGGCAGACACCAGCGTTGTGATAAACTGGGCAAGGGGTCGTAGCTGGCACCCCATCCACCCTTTCCGTTTACACGGTCCTTCACTTGTTCATTCATTCATCTTGCATTCCATAAGGATGTGCTGAGTAGCCACTATGGCCAAGCTATGGGGACAGATTTTTTTTTTTTCTGTCCCCATGGAGTTGATGTTCTGGTAGAGGAGAGAGATGATAAACTCAACTGCAAATAATAAGCTAACTTCAGGTGGTGACGAGTGCTAGACAGACAATAGTGTAGGACGCAGTGGCAGGGGTGGGACAGGGGCTGCTGTGTGGGCAGGAAGGTGTCTGGAGGCCATGCCTGGGAGCTAAGATCTGGGTGAGGAGAAGGAGCAGCTTTGGGAAGGCCAGGGCGGGGGTGGGGGGGGAGTGATGGGGGACAGGGGGACTCTTTTTGGCAGAGGGAAGAACAAGGAGGAAGACCCGACCGGAGTGGGAAAAGCAAGCGAGTGTGTTCAGGAAGGAGAGTGCACATCAGACACAAGTCCCTGAGAAGCCAAGAGACGTGTTCCCAGTTCCGGAGCCAACCCTGGAGAGCCCCAGGAAACGGGCCATTCTCCAGGCCACCATGGGAGATGACATGGGTCACCCCCCTCTCCCCAGCCTGCGGAGCCCACCTCTCTCCTCTGCATCCTGGGAGTCGCTAGGATCGGCTCTGTCCACTCCCTTCAGGGGTGGAGTAAGCACCAGCAATCCTAAAGTTTGTAAAATCCTATTTTAAAGTATAAAGCCTTTTAATTAAACAATAGCAATGATGACGATAGTAACCACCTCCCTATGGCTGGGATGATGTGAGAAGGCATCATCCTGTATCTCCGCCCTCAAGGTCACGGTCTAGTGGGGAATCAGACAGGAACACTGACTACTAAATATCCTGTGTGCAGTGCGGTGGCGGTGGCTGAGGGAGGCTTCCAGGAGGAGATGTCATGCAGCCGGGTGTTGGTACGAGGAGCAGCGAGGACAGTGGCAGAGGTAACAGCCCGCGCTTGGGTGCGGAGGTGGCAAACAGAGATCAGGATGAGTTTGGGGCCTGGGGATGGGGAAGCCGGGAGGCGGCCCGGGTGGCAGAGAGCATGAAATGCCACAGGGACAGGCAGGGGGCTTGGGACTTGATCCTCAGAGCGAGAGGGAGCCAGACAGGGAGCGAGTCACCTGTGGATAGTGGCCTGGCTCCTGCTGGGGCGCTGAGCAGATGGCACTTATTCCCAGGCTGCATTTCCGGTTCAGAGACTAGAGAAGACCCAGACTTCAAGGCACCTTAGAGATCGAATTTCAACCTCCAGTCTTAAAGGGCAGGAAACAGGGACTTGCCCAGGTGAAGGTCAAAGGCAGCAGTGAAATTGTGAGCCCCTCCCAGCGCCACAGAGGGCCAGGCTCTTTGAAACAACAAGGAAAGAGGCCCCCCCCCGTGAGTCAGCCTGCGTATTATTTCAGCAAACGTCACTGGGGAGCGGCTCAGCCCTTTTCAGAGCTCATTGGCTTAATTAGCGCTTAAGCAGTGACGGCAGGTCCCCCGTTCCTGCCAGGCCCTGGTGCCGCCCAAGTGGGTCTGACCCTGAAGATCAGCCTCCCCATGTCCACCGCGTCCATCCCTCTATCCTGACTGCCGAGGACACAGACTTTTAGGGAGGTGGCTCTAAGGGGAAAGATAGTGGCCCAGGGACCAGAAGGCACAGTCTCAAATCGCAGATGGGCCCAGAGGCACCTGAGAGACTGAGGCAGGTCACTTCTGCTTGTGGAGACTCAGTCTCCCCGCAGGCCCAGCTACAGGCCCAGGCGAGGCGGCCTCGCAGCCCCCAGCTGGCTCTGGCGTCCCCCTTTCCACCGCAGCTGTCACTCTAAGCGCTTCTTGAACCCTGCACACAGAGCTGCCCCGGGCACAGGAGGGCGGCTCTGTCTCCTAGTCTCTGAAAGCTCCCTGCTTGTGGAGAGTTCTCGCCCACTGGCTCTCATGTAAGCCCAGCCCTGCAGGAGGTGTGACCCGCCCCATCAGACAGATGGGAGCCGGGCCACAGCGCTGTGACTGGTCCCCGAACACAGAGCAGGGATGGGACCTGGTCCCCGGGCTCCACTGCCCTGGTGAGCATGCATGCAGGGGACAAAGGCTGCCACTGTGCCCGTCTCACATCAGCAAAGCCACCCCCTGGGGCATCAGTCCTGGGACCACTGCCCTCTGAGCCCTGGGACAGGCACCTGTGCAGAGGGAGGACCCGAAGAACACTTCTGATTTGGACAAAGAGAAGGTGGCCAGGAGCCCAATTGACCCAGAGAACACCAAAAACTCAAAAGGGATGGACCCTCCGGGTTCTTGGCGCTCCGCTGCACTTGTCACTGAGCAAGCTCAGTCAGGAGGGAAGTGTCGCACTTGGAGCCTTCAGCCTGAAGGGTCTTCTACAGTCTGACAGCTGGGAGGACGCCACCCTAGTCCCCTCGACATCAGTGTGTCCCCACAGCCCACCAGGCTGGGCTGAGTTGCAGCTTCTGGGGAGTGAAGCAGCTACTCCCTGCAGAGCTCACTTAAAACAGTTTCTCATCTGTCAGCCGCCCCCCCACCCCCACCCCGCCGGGTGAAAGTCCTGCTGCAGACTTGCCTGCTGTGTGATTTGGGGAAGGCATTTAACCTCTCTGAACCTGTTTCCCCAACTGAAAAACGGGCATAACCACCCCCACGGCACTGAGTCGCTTTGGTGACTTATAAATGTATCGAGCCCGCCCAGCAAAGTGCAGAGGCAGAGCCAGGCCCCTGCCCCCAGGGGCCTGGTGCAGGAAAGGGGGTCCCGGGCCCTGTGCATAGAGCTCCTTTCACGACGTCCCTGCTCAGGTGCGTTCTGGAAGTGTGCAGTCATCACAGGTGTAGCCCTCTCCTGACCTTTTAAAGTTCAAATGATCACCTCGGTTTCATCTCAGGTATCTCACCCGTTTCCCTGCCAGTCCCAAGGAGGAAGCCACGGCCCTCGTCACAGCAGTGGCACGGTGTGTCCTGAGGAGACTCGCCAGGCCAGCAGCTCGAGGGAACCGTCTTCCCTGCTCACGGGCCTCATGCTGGCCTTCGCCACAAAACCGTCGGGTTGGCCCAGGAGGCCTGAGGTTCCTCCCAGCTCAAACGTGCCAGAATGTTCTGATTCAGAAGCATAAATCATTAGGCTAGGACTCAAATAAAATCCCGTGGAGAATCTAAGCTCTCGGGTGTTAATATCTTCACGCTGTAGGACGTCGGGAAAGGGAGATCACGGTACTTCTCCCAAATGAAAAGTCTGTCAAACAGGATTTGTTTCTCTGAGCTTTTAAATCCAGCCAGATTAATGTTGAATCTATGGGCAGAATCTGATTTTCTAAGAGAGCTTTGTGAACATGTTCCATATCGTCTTTTAATTTTATTTGTAAGTTTTGGCATACATATATAACAGAATATATACAATGTTTATATACATTAGATCTAGTGAAATATATGCAATGTTTATAAACATTGTATATAATGCAATATATAATGTTTTTGAACAGTGTATGTAATGTGTATATATATTCCCTATCTGTAAATGATGAAGCATACAGGTATTTTAAAATAAGACCCATGAGCCCGCCACTCAGAGAAACCCAGCACAGTGGAGCCCCTGACGTGGACCAGGCTTCCCGCTGACCCCAGTCCCTCCCACCCCCCGAAGACCCCACCCGCTCTTGCATTGCCGTTCATCTGCCCTTTTTAAAACCTGCTTAAATTTGTGAAACAGGATCTACGTGTAGGGCTGTGCATACAATGCAGGTGTACTTATAAATAATTACAAGGTGAATTCCTTAGTAACCACCCCCGTGACGCTGCCAATCCCAGCCTCCTCCCGCCTGCCAGGTGGCACTGGACTTTTAAGGCAGCCCCCTCCGTGTTTTGCCGTCAGCTCACGCCGCACGTGCTAGCACTACACAACTCACTATGAACGTACTGCGCTTCATCACTTCCTTAGCAGCTCTCTGCCGCGTCTTTCCAAGGATTTCGGAGACGCTGGGACTCCCTTCCCCCGTCTGCAGCCTGGACATCCAGGCGAGAGGCACAGGCAGCGCCACGCTGTCACAGTTGTCACAATTCCACTGGGAGGATTAGGGACAGTAAAAACCACGGTGACAACACCTGTCCACGGCGTGTCCCTGCCATGCTGGGCATCCTGCTGAGCATTGTCCCCAACTGTCTCGTTCCTCCTCTCAACAACACACAGGGGGGCGTTGTGGGCTCTCATCTCTGTTTCAGAGACAACGAAACCAAGGCTTCAGCTGCCAGGACTGCCGCCACCTGCTCCCGAGCTGCTCGCCCCCAGGAGCACCATCCCCAGGACGCAAAGACCCGCAGGGGCTGTGTCAGGCGGTGGGGAGTCAGCAGACGCTTCCCTGGCTTCCATCTGCTCCGCCCAGGAGTCCCCTCTTGGTGACTCTTGGGGCTACTTTCAGATGTTACGGGGGTCAGGGGGAGTGGGGGAGTGGGTGGGCATGGAATGTTCGGAATCCATGTTTTCCAGCAAATGCCAATGTGGTGATGATGACCGGGATCCTGCCTGGTCAATACTACCCTCCTGATGACTGATGTGAAACTCTGCCCTTGCATCGTCTGGGGTGGCCAGTGCAGTGTAACGCAGCGCCCCAGAGCACCAGTCCCGCCTCTACCTCTCCTGCCTCTGCATCGCTCTCCTCATCTGTAAGTGGGCCCGCGATGGCAGCCCTGCCAGCTGTCAGATCTCTCCAAGGCGAGACAGGAAATGCTGTGAAAGAGCCCACAGCCTGGAGGAGCCCTCCTCAGGGCCCCTCAGATATCTCTGCCTGGGTCAAGGACCCGCTTCCTGTGCTGGGAGGGCTCTGAGGGCGGTGACTCGGGGCCACTGTCCATGGGACAGGCAAGCAAACATCAAGGCCGAGCAGGAAAGGGCTGAGCTGAGGGGAAAGGAACTCGGGAGTCCCAGCCGGGCTCCGCCACCCCAGACAATGGCTTGCAGGTATTGTCTGACCCCATACACAAGCCGTCGGTGGACCAAGGGGTCTAAGGCACCCGGTACTCGACACTGCAGAGGCCACAGCTATCCCCTCTCACGGGGCAGGCAACTGAAGCTCCCCAGGGTCATGTAGCCAGGAAAGGGCTCCGGCAGACCCGGACCCAGGTATCCTGCCTTAGCCACCCCCATCTGACAGCTGGTGACTGGGGAGGCCCTGTGCCCTCTGGGCTCCCAGGGGCTCTGGAGGTTGTGCTGACCTGCCCAGTGTTGCCTCCCCAGAGGGGAGGTGGCCCTGCAGCCGAGCCAGGCCCTCCCAGAAGCCCCCGTCCCGGGTTTCGGCCTGACAAGGTGGAAGGACTGCCCGGGCACGGGAAGTCCACAGCTTCGGGACCACATGCAAAGCACCTGGGCTTGGGAGCTGTTCTCATGGAGACAGAGGTGCTCTCACTCAACCTGAAGGCGCCAGCTGGGCCTGGGGCCAACCAGCCTGCACCCTGACGCAGAGACCTGGACTGGGTCTCACCACTCCCCTCCCCTTGGGTCACCAGAAAACCCTCAGGACTTCCCCTTAGGACTCCCAGCAAGATGGGAGTTCCTGAAGTAAGCCTCCCCAGCCCACTCCACACCCCAGCTGCCCTCTGAGGGGCCACTGGTGGAAAACAACGCTCTGTCCAGGGCCGCAGGCTTGGCACAGCTGTGGCTGCTGGCCTGCCCCGGGCGGTCCTGCCTGAGGAATGTGCAGACCCACACGTGTCAGAGTCCCGCTGGGGCACGGTTACAGGAAATGGAGCAAAACAGCCTGCTGGCACCGGCGCTCCTCCGCCTTCCAGCTCCTGAACCCCAGGGCCTGGTGGCGGCCCATCTGTGCAGGGGGCCCGGCCCTTCGGGAATCAGGGTCAGTTCTTGGCTGTGTGGCTCTGGGCAAAGCGCTCCCTCTCTCTGGGCCTGTTTCCTCTCCTCCCAGTGGTTGAGGAAGCTGTCCCACCAAGTTTAGGAGGGCAGGGATTTGTGTGGCATTGTTCTCTTCTCTGGGAGGACTGCCTCATTCAGGTGGGATGGGGCCTGTCCCCTGGCCATGTGGGTGCCCTCCCCACCGGCAGCCCGAATTAGTGCCTGAGGAAGTTACCCCTCAGAGGTGAAAGAGACCAGGAACCTGGGAGAGGGTCCCAAGGCAGCCCTGGGCTGGAGCTTCAAGGCCAAAGGGATAAAATAATAACATTCATTGTCACCCCACCCCAGGTGGAGTCCCCTGCCTTGGAGCTCCGGAGCAGAGATCCGCTGGACCGCGGGCAGCGCCTGCTGCTCCTGGGCTGACCACTGGGCCACATCCAGCAGACCCGCTGCTTGGAGTCAGGATGGGAAGGCCCCGCGTGGAGTCAGCATCCACGTGGGGGCTCCCACTACCCCCTCCTTTAGAGCTGCGGCTTGGGGCTCAGAGAAGGTGAGCGGCTTGCCCACGGCTGCGCAGCCAGGAGGGGTCTGAAGGAAAGGGCGCCTGCCGGACTGGCCGTTCCCGCCCGACGTGGGGCGCCGCGCTCTCGCAGGAGCTGGCTCGCGGTCTCCAGGAGCGGGGATTTCTGCCCGCGCTTACTGCCCCCGGGAGCCCGCGGCGACAGGTCCGCTTCCCCCGGCGGAGGCAGAGCTAAGCCTGGAGGCGGCGCCTAGCACGCCGCGGAGGCGCTGCCCAGGGTTTCGGGGCTTTTTCTCGGGGGCCAAACCTCCAGGGCCAGGGAGCGGAAGGGCTCTGGGACTTCGCAGGCGGCAGGAACCGCTGGGTTTAAACTAAAAATACCCGCCCGCCGGCAGCTGTCACGCCAGGGCCCCCGCCCCCGCGTTGGGCACGCTTCCCCCGGTCCCCTCGACTTTCGGGGACCCTAATCCCCGGGAGACGCGTCAGGGCTGGGCCAGGGGCTGAGGCCCCGACCCCACCGGCCCCCCGACCGGCCCCCCGCCCGCGCACCACTTACCCGGCACAGGCGTGCGGGAGCGGGGTGCCGCGGGCAGTTCGCGCGGAGCCGCCGGCAGTTCGCGCGGAGCCGCCCTCCGCCCCCTGCGTCCTGGGCGGCTCCGGAGCGGGGCGGGGCCGGGGCGGGGCCCGGCCTTCGGCCTCCGCCCCGCCCAGGCGGCTACGGGACCCGACGCGGGAGCGGCCCGGGGCACCCCACGCGCGCCGGGCCGGCGAGGACGCGCCCGACTGCGGGCGCTCGGCGCAGGCCTGGGGGCGCGGGCACAGCCCAGCGGGCGCTCTGTATCAGAACCTCCGGCGGAGGGAGCGCGGGGGCGGCTCCCCATCCCGCGCCCCGTCCCGAGCCCAGGGCTGCCGTCTCCAGTCCCGCAGCCGCCCGCAGCCCCCGACCCCCGCCTGCCTCCGCCGGGGTCTCATCCTCCGGGACGGCGCGAAGCCACCTCTCTCCCGGGGAAACTTGAATCTGGGGAGGGAGTTCCTCTGCGCGTCCAGACTTGGGGAGAAGACTGGGGGACTGGCGGGACCGCCCTCGCGGAGCCCAGGTCCGGGCAAAGGCAGGGGCACCCCTCCCGGAGGCGCGACTCCAAGAAGGAAGTGACACCTCTCGGTCAGCCTGACACCGGCCCCTCTGACCCCACAGTCCCCGGAGCCACCGCGCGCGGGATCTCTGGGCCCCAGGCTCGGGTGGGAGCCCCCGGGTGCCGAGGAACGGAGGAGACTGGGAAGGAGCCACGAAGAATGTGGATCTCACGCCTAACCCGCACCTCCCACGAACCTAAACCCCAGGAAGATGCCTCCCTCCCCCGCCGGACACGCCCTCCCACCCGTCCGCTAGCTCCACCCGGCGACGCCGACGGCACAACCCCTTCGCCTCGCGGCGGGAGGACCCTAAGCCTCATCTGCCTCCGGGCCTCGGCGCGCCCCGCGCGTTCGAGCCCTTTGAACCGCCCTGTGCCCCAGCCCTGGCTTTGGTCTCCACAATTACACGTTTGCACGGGCGGGCCCGCCCCCTCTGGACGGGGCTGACAGCCACGGAGGAGTGCAGCTTTGTACAACTACGTACCAGGCGGGCTGGTCCTCACAATCCAGGTGAGGCGGCGCCCGTTTGGAAGGTGGGGAGGAGGCTGGGCTTCAGGAGTGAAGTCCCTGGCCCACGTCTAACGCTTCCCAGAAGGCGTTTTCCTCTCTCGTTTCTAACTGAGGCTCGCAGGCCCTTTATTAAGGTGTGTTGACTAAATCAGAGTAGAAATCAGTGTCCTAACAGAAAGATTAAATTGTGGAACAGATTGGGTGTGTGTGTGTGTGTGTGTGTGTGTGTCTTTTCCACATCGGAGGAAAGCAGGTAGAGCCTGGAGTGATCACTGGGTAGGCCTCGCTGGGGTTAAAATGCCAGTGTCAGCCAGGCCTCCGCATTAATTACCCGTGTATTAAGTCGTAATTATTCCGGGGCTCAGAGGCAATGCACACGAAGGGCCTCTCCCATTCTCGCCCTTGACCAGTTCCAGGTTTGTGCAGCTGGGAGGAAAGAGCTCAAGCTCTGCGGTCAGACTGCTGCTCTGAGCTCATCACTCACCCTCGGTTTCCTCTTCTGTTAAATGGGTGTGACGATAGTTGCCTATCTGGAATGGTTTGTGCTGGGTGTTGCGAGCTGCTCTGGGTACAGTGTGAGCACTACAGTTTCTGGCATACAGCCAGCTATTCAGACTTTCATCAGACATTTCCTGAGCACCTACTGTGTGCTGGTCCCCGGGAATGTGGAGAAGAATGTGGCACAGACGGTCATCCCCAGGGAGGTCGGAGTGCAATGAGTCTGTGTCCGAGGGACTGGAACCTGAACAGGGTGGTGTTGGTGCACAACTGTCCCTCCCACTGTTCCCATGGCCACGAGCACCGGCTTCGGAGCTGAGAGACCCAAATTCCAGGCCCAGCCCCACTACTTGACTGCGTGGACCTTAGCAAGCCGTGTGACCTGTTAGAACCTTGGTTTTCTCATCTGTTCAAGAGGGATGGCAATAATAATTCCGAGATGAGCATACATGGGATAAAATTATTTTACAAACCACAGAGTAGTGTGCAGATATTACTAGCTTTATTGCTATTATTATTACCTTTGGTTTCACAAAGCTTGATGCTTCTCAGAATGTTCACCCGTTGTTTGTCTTAAGCTGGACCTGTAAACTGGACTTGTTTTTTGTCCACCACATGGCCACCTTTTGTCGCTGCAAAAGAGTTCGTACAGAAGGCAAAAGTAGTGGAGAAAGCAACGCAGGAGAACGGGGCGGGAGGGGGGGCGGCGTGGTTGGCAGCCAGGAAGACCGTAAAGACTTCAGTTCGGCATCAGCATTCCTTGCTGCCAGAGAAAGGAGTGGAAAGGGAAACTTATCTGGAAGAAGATTCTGGCACAGGAGGTGGGAGCCCCTCTGTCATCTGTGGAATGGAGCACAGGAAACCCCACCCCGGGCCTCCCTTTCAGAAGTGGCCCAGAGAGGGAACCACAAGGAGGCCCTAAAATTATGCCATTCGGAAATTCTGACTCATCTGGCAGTGGGGGCTGTTTGTGCAATGTGCAGAAGGTCTCCCGAAAGCAGAATTTTTACTCTGCTTTCCCTACATCATTTCCCTGCAGCCAGCATCGCCCCCACTCACAGGGAAGCAGAGGCCAATTTAATAAGCTAGGGAATCATCCTGGTCTGTTTCACATTTGTAGTTGGTTAGCTAGCTTCAGCGGCGATCGTTAGGAATCTCATTTTGTAAACCCGATTTTAGTTGTTTGTGTGCTCAGTCTCCACAGAGAGAGCAGAACAAACGCTGGATTGCCTCGACTGGAATCCAACCTCGGGTTGTACAAATGGGTAAACTGAGGCAAGAGGGCAGCAAGGAGGGACCCTGCCCAGAGTCCCAGGGTGGCAATTGCTGTTCTGGAAAATTACGTTCCCATTTCTCTGTCCTAGGCTGGCTTCCCCCTTAGTGATGAAATAAATTAGTGCCGTTGGCTCACCGGAAATGAAAATCTCACCCTGGGGTGGCCACTTCTGGGGCGCCCATCAGGGAAGCCCTGATCTGAGCCGGAGAGCTGGCTCTCGCCCTGGCTCTGCTCTTGGCCTTCCTTCCTCCCTCCCTCCTTCCTTCCCTCCTTCCCTCCTATCCTCCCTCCTTCCTGCCCTCCTTCCTTCTCTCCTTCCCTCCCTCTCTCTTTTTCTTTCATTCTTTCTTGCCAGCTCTCCAAGGGTCAGTCTGTCCTTCCCCACTCAGGCCCTACCATGGGCTTCAAGGATGAGCCCAGGCACCTGCCTGGGTCGCGAACTTCTCTGCGCCCGTGGCCCTCTGCACCCGCAGCTGCTGCCCACTAGGTGACCGAGCCAGCCGGGGAGCCCCTGCTGGGTGGCAATGAGTCATCTCAAGAACTAAGCTTGGGAACCAGAGTAACTCTGGGTTTTCCTCTCAATACGCTGATGATGCTGGAGTGTGTGAGAAGCACAGGACTGGGGCCCAGTGCCGGATTTCTAGCTCTTGTTCGTGAGGGTCATAAGCTGTGAGCTTCTGCATTCTTGAATCTGTGAAATGAACCAATCAGAAAAGGCTGCCTGTGCCCAGCCCAGCGTGGCTCAGGGGGCTGGGCGTTGGCCCCCAAAGGGAAAGGTCCCTGGTCGCCCGTGTGATTTCCAGTCAGGGCACAGGCCTGGGCTTCGGGTTCAATCCCCATCAGATGTCTCTCTCCCGTTCTCCATCCTGTCCACTCTTTCTAAAAATAAATAAATAAAACTTTTAAAAAGAGAGAAGAAAAGATCACTTCTAAGTTATTGTACTTCACCCAACTGTAAAAAAAAAACAACAAACAAAACAACGTGATTCTTAATGTATTAGACCAGCGATGTTAAAACTTTTTCATCTCATGGCATGCGTAAACTAATCACTAAAATTTTGTGACATGTCAAAAATATATTTTTTGCCAATCTGACAAAAAAAATAGATACAATTTGTATTCATTCACACCAGATGGCTATTGTGTTGGCTGTTGTCATTTTTTTAATTTGACAATCTAAGGGAAAAGAGGTCAGTGCCCCTGAATAAATAGTCAGGTTTGCATGCTTTAAAAATTCCTGCAGCGCACCGGTTGAAAACCCCTGTAGCAGACAGCACCATCATTTAATGCGACAACACTGCTATTATTACACTCCAAGGAATAACTGCAACAAACTCAAAACTGTTCAGGTAGAATCGAACGTTTTGTTTCTAAGAAGTGAAACCCTCTAAAAGAAGTTTTCCATCTTTCCTGTGAGTGGGCAACGCCATTCACTCTTTCCACTTCTGTTGGGAACACCTTAAGCGGTTTTGTTTAAAATAAACATTAGACTTTGAGATCACCATAGATTCTGCAGTGGTAATAAATGACACAGAGAGCCCCTGTACCTTTTGCCCAGTTTTCTCCAGTGGCAACATGTTGCACAGCCATGGCTACAATGTCACAAGGAGGACACTGACGCCAACACCAGCAGGGCACAGAGCACACCCACCGCCACGGACCGGACTGCTTGGGCCACCCCTCCCTCCTGCCCTCGTCCGCCTCCTTCAGCCCTGGCAACCATTAACCTTTCCTCATTTCCATACTCTTGCCATTTCAAGACGCTTTTGTCATTGGAATCATAAAGGCAGTCACCTTTGGGTGACATACTTCCCCCAGCCTGCTTCCCCCCAGCATAATTCACTAGAGATGCCACCAGGCTGTTCTGTGCATCAGAGCTCACACCTCGTGCTGCTGAGGCGTGTCCACAGTACGGCTGGACCACAGGTTAACCCCCCATGTGCTGAGGGACCCCTGGGTTGTTTCCAGCATGGGGCCGGAAGCTGCTGTAAACACTCAGGTCAGGTTTCCGTGTCGAGGCGAGTGTCCACACTTTACGTGTTCACTGTTAGTCAGAGTGCCCATACACAATGCCACACCGCCAGGCTTTTGCCCACTTACTCATGGTGATGAACATACCCCAGTGACTGCCCTGGATCGGGCCACGAGTTTTTAAAGACCGAGGAAAGCAAACTGCAAATGCTGGACTGCACGGTACAGACCTGACTCTTGGAGGAACCCAGAAACGGGAGGGAGGGGTGAAGGCTCGGGTGCCTGGGGAAAGGAGTTCTGGATAAGGCGAGATGTGGGCTACATTTTGAATGATGGAGAATAACGATGCTACTTAACATTTATTAAAGGCTTACTCGTGCCAAGTACTGTCCTGAGCCTTTCCTTGTGTTTAATCCTCATCACTGCCTTCAGGTTAGTTATAATTATCATCTACTTTAACAAGTGAGGGAACAGAGAGGGTAACGACGTGCCCATTGTCACGCAGCTGACCTCATGTTCGAACCCAGGCCCCCGGCCTCCGCCCACACTGTTCATCACTACGCGTCCTGGTAGCAGCAGTGGGGGGCCGTTCCCTGGTCCTGATGCAGTCTGTTCCTTTGGTGATAGTTTTACACAGAGCTACACCGAACCCAAAGCGTTAAGCTCCAGCTTCATTAATATGCTGAGTTCTTAATGGCCAAGGTTACGATGGAAAGAAAAGCACTTTGCAAAGAGCAGCACCAGCTTTAGAGACAAGGGGGACCTCAGTGGTGAGGGAGCAGCAGCCCAGAAGGCTGGCGGGGTTGGGCGCGGTGTGAGCAGCAGGGCTGAGCCCCCCGGCTGTGCCCAGGACCTGCTGCAGGAACAGCGTCAGAGCCGCACAGACAGAAGGGCAGGGCTGGCCGAGCCACTTCAGATAAGGAATGCGGTTTCGTCTTCTCTGAATTACCGCATACTGTACCAGGGAAGTCGCCTCCACGCTCGGTGACTTCCTCGGTTACTGAACCACACATGAGCCCTGCGAGTGCCCCTCAGTCCCGCCCACACTGCCGCGCGCCCTTCCAGCTTCACCGTTTCCGTGTAAACAGCAGCGTGTTAGAAACCTGGCTTATTTATTTTTGTTTTGAAACTGGAACGCAGCCTCGGTAATGGTGAGGCGGCCAACCCTGCTGCGGGGCGGCAGTGAGAAGCTCACGGGATGGGAACCTCCTCGTGGTCTCTCTCCCCAGGCTCGTGTTCCCCAGCTGGCCGAGCTGGGTGGGCCTTGCCCCTCCCCGCGTCTCCAGGTCTAGAAGATGGGGCCACTTCCGGCCCTGCCTTCCCTGGAGGAGCTGTGGTGGGGATCTGAGAAGAAGGACGGTGTGCCGCAGACAAACTGGCAGTTCGGTGCAGATGTGGGAAAGGAACACCTCCATCGAATATGCTGGCAAACAGGACTTCACAGCAGAGCCCACCCCGGGGGCAGGCTGCAGGAACGACATCCCTGCGAAGAGAGAAACCTGGTCTCTTTTGGCTCCCCGGAGACATGTTTTTGGGAATCTGCAGGCGTGTTCTTGTCTGCTCTGGGCGGACTTGGCCGTCCTGCACGTGGGATAATATTAGCAACGCTGTGTGATCGGCAGCGCGCCCAGGAAGCTGGGGGAGGCTCTGGCCCCGCCTGGCGGACTGGCAGAGGCCTGGCCTTGGTACCTGAGCTGGGGCAGCGGAACCCATGCTGGGCATCTGGGCCACCCCCACCATCACCATGCGAGCAGGTGGGCTCTGCTCTCTGGGGAAGCCCACACTTGGGGAGCAGCTGACCCCTTTATGGGAGTGGCGGAAGCTCGTGTCAAAAGCGTCCCTGTGTCTGTGCGTGGACTGTTGCTCTGGGTGACAGTTCTTTATGACCTAAGATATGTCTGGTGCAGAGAAGGCCAGTTCACCGCAGAAGCCTCCTTCCACAAAACCTTCGACTCTTGCTGCAGACCACGGGCCCCGGACACACAGACCGAACGCTTTCCAAAGTACCTGCTGCAGGCCCCCGGGACAGCTGCGGCACCTGGCCTGAGATCTGACAGAGCGTAAATCCCAAGTGTCCTTTTTGATGTTGCAGAGTTGGTGTGCAGGGAAAAAACGGCAGGCGCCACAAAGGCACCTCCTGGCTCATTAAAAAGCTAGGTTCAGCAGACAAAAGCAGCGCCCGTAGCCAGGCAGGACAGAAGGCAGCACATTCATCCCGGTGACCTTGGGTGTCCAACAGGTCCTTGCTGGCCCAGGGCCAGTGGGATTAGTTCACCACTTCAGCAATCGGGCTCTTTCATCATCCAAACTGAAATGTTTATTTGTGTCACTGGTGAATCTGGGCAAAAGGACTGGGCCCTGTGCGCTCGGCGTACAAACTCGAAGATGGCCTGAAACAAACATGTACACACACACACACACACACACACACGTGCATGCGTCAGCCAGAAGGCACCTTACAATTCACTGGGCCACTCCTTCCCGGCCCAGAGACCCTGCGAGGTTCCAGGGTTCGGACTGTGTCAACCCGCAGCCGGGCTTACCGGCCTTGCCTAATCCAGGAGACACGCGGGTCGCGTCCTTGCCTGCGCCTCGGTGACATCTGACGTCCTGGGGATCAGGGCCTCTCCTGGGAGCTCTCGCTCCCTTTCCCCACCCTGCCCCTCTCAGTCTTTGGGCCTGTCCTTCCCGCAGCACACATTCCCCACGGTTCTTCTCTGTTTTCCTCTTTCTTGCTCTTCCTGCCCAAACCTCTTTCATCACTGGGTCCAGACCTGTAGATGCAATGATCTGAGTCTTTTCCAAATGTTCAGCTGTAATCTGATGACGTACGATGCCTCACATTCCTCGAAACTCGGAATGTCAAAAGCAATTCCTGACTCACCCCTTCCACTCTCCTTCCTGTCTGCCCTGCCGCCACAGGTAGGAGCCACCAGCCTCTAAGCCAGGCACCTGGGCACAAGCCCGAGTTCCTCCCTCCTCTTCATGGCCCCTCCCCACATCCAGCCAGATGCCAAATGCTGTCAGTCTGACCTCCGAAGCCTGGACACCTGCACCACACCAGCCAGAGACCAGCAACGGTTGGATCTTAGTCCCCCGACTGGCCTCCCTGTCAGTCTCATGGCCTCCGGTCACCTGCAACCGTCCCATGGAGCTCATCCCTTGGGTCTGCAAGGCAGGCTTCTGCCCTGGTCACTTCCTCTTCTTCTGAAGAAGCACTTCCCTTTCAGGTAACAGCTCTTGACCCTTTCCCAACATCCAGGTAAAGCTACCCCTGCCCCCTGGGGTGCTGCCCTGGGCACTCGGAGCCCCACTGCCACTCTCCTCCAGTCCTAGTGACATTCTTGCATCTGTCCCTGTCATGACTGTGAGGCCCTTGGGAGGGGGTGGCTTACCCACTTGGCACAGAGCTGGTGGACGCTCCACGGGCGGCTCCCCCTCCCCTCCCGCGGCACAGGCACCTGGGTGTCACACACTCTGGGATTTCTGAGATCCTGTCCTGCACTGTCACCATGCTATGTGTTCTCCACTCAAGAATTACGCACTGAGCACATGCCCTGGCTGGTGTAGCTCAGTGGATTGAGCGCGGGCTGGGAACCAAAGGGTCCCAGTTTGATTCCCCATCAGGGCACATGCTGGGTTGCGGGCCACGTCCCCAGTGAGGGCCATGTGAGAGGCAGCCATGCATTGCTGTTTCTGTCCCTCTCTTTCTCCCTCCCTTCCCCTCTTTCTGAAAATAAATAAATAAAATCTGTATAGAGCTAAGGGCCAAGGGTGGAAAAGAATTCAGTTGAACTGCAAGCTGCCAGTCTGGGGAGGGGGGAACATAAACAATGGAACTGTGATACAGAGGAGCCCCTGAAGGGGTCTGGTTCCCGACAGCCGTGAGATGGGGCTGGTTATAGTCTTTAACGCCTCTAACTGTGCATCCTGGGTGACACAGCGCGTTGGCGAGCCCAGGGCTGCTCTGTGGGTGGCCGTCGCCAGGCTGAAGGCTGGCCAAGTGCTCTCAAGCCCAACCTTTGGTTCGCACGGCTTACAAAAACCCAGTGTAGGCCAATGTCATGCAGCCCCTTCCCACCTAGTGTTCTAATAAGTGTTTCTAAGGTGCGTATCACAGACTAGTATGAAGTCCGTAACAGAGGTAGGATAGACTATTTATCTGGCGTAACGAGGGAAGAATGTGTTCCTCGAGCTTATTTTTTTCTTAACATAACCTCCCGAAACTACCCGTGTGCATAAATTTTGTTGGCAGTATAATATACATTCCATTTCCTTGGCTTCTGGTCCAGAGGGCGTGGAGTACAATTTCCTTTTCTTGGTGACTTGACGTGATTATATAAGGCTCCAGTGCTCCAGGGGGAGTGAGTTGTGGGGGCTGGCAGGCCCTGCTTACAGCAAATAGTCCCAGAATGCTGCTTTTTAAAAAAATCCCAGAATGTCTGCCTCTTAGTTTTTAGAATCTCCTGTTAACCTATTAGTCATTGCTCTTGCTGCTTTTAGTGTTAACCTTTTGAAATGTACTGCTTCTAATCCGCTGTGGCTGTGACACTAGAAAAGTAAGCGTTAGTCATCCCCTAGAGTGAGAACAGGCCTCGGATGGGAACCGAGAGAGCCCCGCTGCAGCCGGGCAAACGTTACTGGGACCGCATTTATGGGCTCTGGCTGCCCGGCTTCTAAGTAAAATAGACCAGCGCCCCCTACCCGCCTTGCGGGGTAAGGCAGAGGCTCCTTAGGAGATGTTCCAAGTTTCTCAACACGGAATGATTTTGAAATACGACACGTTGATTTTTAACACAAGCAAAAATCCCATCAAGTCAGCGGCCATTGTGGCCCTGTGCCCAGCCAGCCTGCAGGAGGTGCGAGCTGAGCCGCAGTGCGTGGCGCGAAGATGAACCGGCGGGGATATCTCGCCGCCCGGACTGACGCACATGCTTCGCGCTGCACTGAACGGACGGCGACGCACCTGCTGGGGCAGCCCCGCCAGTACAGCTGCTTCTCTCCGAGTCCTTCAATACAAAATTCTCTCGGCCACCCGTTCTAGCAAGTGAAGTCTATGCAAAGTGACCCCCTTACCTTTTTCTTTTAAACAAGATAATTAGTTTGTAATGAGAATTCATTAAAATTCTTTGAAACTCCGGCTTACTGAAACTGGATAACAGCTCACAGTAGGCTACACTGTCAAAAAGCTGAACGTTAGAATTAACAAATGGAATTTTTCAGGCCATAAAAGCAGAAAAATATTTAAAATCCTCCAATATTTTCCTGCAGAAGATAACGAAAAGCGTATGTCTCATCTCATTTCCAACCTCCCTCCCCTCCGTGGAACTGGGGTGAATTTCTCTTCCTTTGCTGGATGAACTGCTGCAGCAATGGATTCCCATGATAGCCAGAATTAATTTTGACGCATTAAATTACTAAGGCTCAAAGGTGGAAGCAGCAAGTGGAATTCTGACTCATCATAAAGAGTATTTAAGGCCTTGGCACGACATCTCAGCAATCATTCAAGGAAAAAAATAAAATTGTCTAGGCACTCGTCTGGCCGCAAACGTGGTGATTATCAGAGAGAGCCATAAACTTCTGCGAGCAGATAAATTTTCCTAACAGGTTTGACCCAGAACAGCCCTGGCTCCTTGCTTTTATGTTCTGTGGTCGAGGCACTGTCTCAGAAGTTGCTGGAATGTAGGAACAGTTTGAGTTACGGAAACTATCTGCTGCTAGAAAAGAAACACATAACGCAGAAGATTAAACAGACAGTTTGGGGAAAGTCAGCTGCTCTTTTCTCCCCTTTAGTCAAGTCTGGACATGTTCTATGATAGCCCTTTCATTCCTAATGCCACCTTATAGGAGACAGGGCTGGGGCTATTTTCCCCAGAATGAAATAAAGTTCTCCACAGAACCAAGTCTGGCGGAGGCCCGGAGTCGGGGCTTCAGTGCCAAAGAGCCTGGGATGAAAGAAAACGTAACTTTCGGGAATGAAGAGCTATGGTTTACATTTCTTTTATTGGGTTTTTAGATGGAAATTGTCATTTCGGTGCCACAAAGCGTAAAAATCACATCTGTCTCTAATAAATTCACAGGCAGAGCCAGTGAAGACAGTTCAGTATAGTTTTCTGTGGGACTTGCTGGTGATTCTATGACTCGGCAGTAAAATTTCGGGAAGTGCTCATGAAGGCAAGCAAGCTTCTAGAGGAACCCGAGGTGCTCACATCTGTCAAAAACAGATTGTGCACCAGTACTGGGAAGAACCTAATCTGGGGACCAACATGTCCGAGAACCCTCATCCTGGGCTTGGCGGGGAGGCCCGAAGGATGGCACGCATGCAAAACCCGTCTGAAGAACAGAGACGGCACTGCTTCGGGGGTAAAGGTCAGGAGCAGAGGAAGGGCGCCTGTCGGTTCCTCGACACTCTGCAGTCCATAGATAACGATGTCTTGAAAGAACATGAACTGTTTGCAGATATCACACGTTTTTCACAAATCTGGAAAGAAGACAGGAGGGGTGGAACATTCCATGGAGAAGGGAAGAGAACTCCTTAGGATTTAGGGTTGCTGAGGACTGGAGCCCAGGGCTCACATCCCGTGTCTGCCATTTGAACCCCAGAGCAGGGTAAGGCTCTGCTGCGGCCTCCCAGCTTCTCACAAACGGTCCTTCGGAGAATCTGTCTGCACCTGCATCTCCCACGGCTGATTCGATACTGAGCTAACCCGGTTTCCAGCACACCATTCCTCTTCCGCTGTCCCAGACAGGAGCACAGGCCCTGACGAGGCCCTCCTTGCAGCCTCTAGGCTGAGGCCACTGGTGTGGGAAACAGCAACTGGCCTGCCTGAGGCCACGCCCCCGGTCAGAGGAGTATTTATAACAGCAGCTGTCTTTGTCAGATAGAGTCAAAGTGCAAAAGGCATTTCTAGCTGGGCATCAGGGATTAGCAAAGATTCTCTCGGAGGGCGGGGCAGGGCCCTGGTTCCTCACACATTACATTATTCTGGGGGCAGCTGGGGCATCCAGTTAACGCTAGGGTTGCAGAGGCCCAAAAATTACTGGACAGTAGCTGAGTGCACCAGAGAAAGGTTTCGGGTTCCAGCTACAACTCCAGGCCACAAACGCTATTTTAGCTCAGGAATGTTTGCTGGCTCCACCCCTTGGGTAACCCAGGCAGCCACTTTTGTTTTAAAATGACAGAACCTAGCCGTTCGTGTATGGCATGTCCTGTGCACAGAGACACACCCTCTTTGTCAGAATGCAGCAGCTTCAACACTGAAGTCGGACACAGAGACACCGGCATGCTGAGAGTTCAAATAAAGCATCGTCTTAACCTCAATAATCACTGAGGGCTGATTTGGGGAAGACACAATCTCCAATCTGTAAGGTTTTTAACTGTGGTTCAACATGAATTTGCTTTCAGAGAAGTTGGTGGAAAGAAAAAAAATTATACCAAATATTAGTAAAGCCTTTTCTATAAGTAAGTGCAGAGAGGAAAAACATTTCTAGGATGCTCGAGTCAGCATGTTTACAGGCCTCAATTCTTTAGTTTGGGATCTAATTATATCTTGTGACCCAAATGCCAGGATTCTCCTAAGTTTCTATACAATTCCCACCCCCACTTCCCCGTTAATGTCCACAGGGGAGAGATCACAAATTGATGATTAGTATTGACTTCTGTGTTCAAAACACCCAAATATATTTGAGCGTATGTGCAGATTTCTGTGTGCAACTGTGTGCTTAAAGAGTGTATCTGTGACATGTTTCCATGATAGAATTCCTAAAGAGAAACCTCGAAACTAAAATATCAAGTCATGTGTAAGAGTCTGATGCTTTGGAAGCGATATTCCGAAGGCTATTTTTCTGCTTCTTTAAATCACAGATGTTTGGTGCCAGTGCTCCAAGAGCAGTTTTCATGCAGACAGAAACGAATACGTTCACCATAGACACTTTGTATTTTTGCTTCCTTTATTAAAAACTTAAATTTAGATGTACTGTTCCAATTCCTTTGATGTAGACACATGATTTGTTTTCTGCCCTTGATCACTCTACCAAGGCCACCCGCCTCGCTCCCTGAAGGACACGCTTTCCCACAGCCTCCCTCTCCCTCACGTTCCCGCCATTCCCCGCGGCGCGCAGCCACTCGACTTCGTGTTTGAGAGACGCCGGCTCTGCATCCTCCCTGCTCAAGGGTTACTCTGAGTCTTTAATGACGGCTGTATCCTCGACTCCGTGAAACAACTGAGAAAGATGCCAACACCACGCACTACATAAGGGCTGTCATCACTGCGCTGCGCCTTGGGGTCCTCGGGAACACCAGCGTGCAAATTCTCCTCCGTCTGCCAGTCGACTCAAAGGCCGAGGTACACAGCTGAGGAGGCAATGAACGACTTACAATGTCAGGAACAAACAGCCATTTATTCTAAAAAGAACAACGCACTATAACGTGAGTAAAAGGGGACTCTGGTAACCACGCGTTCTCTGCTGCTGCACCGCAGGCTGGACTTGGGAAACGACAGTCCCGCCTCGGCACCATTGCATTCCCCATGTACCAGGAGGCCTGTCCAGAAAGTGCCCAGCCACGCACCGCAAAAGAGGGACGTTTACTGAAGAAGATACAAGAAACACTGCACACAGGACACTGACACCTCAGTCCCCTTCAAAGTAGACACTCTGGGACATCACAGAGTTCTCCCAGCATCTCTTCCACTGTTTAAAACATTCTGCAAAATCCTTTGTTGGAATTGCTATCAGCCACCCCGTTGTATTTTCCTGAATCTCACTGATGGTTTCACATCTCTTCCCTTTCAAAGGTGATTTTAGTTTTGGGAAAAGCCAGAAGTCACAGGGCGCCACATCTGGGCTGTAGGGGGCTGAGTCACCTGGGTCGTAGATCTTTGCTGACTGCAGTCTGCACACATTCAACATTCTCAGGGGTCTGCTTGCTGCAGGCCTTCCAGAACGTGATCACTCTCAACAGATTCTCCACCATCTTTGAAGCGTTTGTGCCACACTTGTATTTGCTCTGCACTCATTGCACTGTCCCCGAAAGCCTTCTGAATCATCCGAATAGTTTCTGCAAAAGAATGTTCAAGCCTAATGCAAAATTTGATGCAGATTCATTGCTCTACTTGCTCAGTCATTTTAAATGCGATGGCCACACAGTGCACATGCTCACTCAACGGCATCACCATCCCCGCTCACTAGTACGGTGAGGTTGTCATTGTCCATGCATGCACATTCTAGGCCACTCTCCTTGGCTGCCAGGTTACAGCAATGTCACGCAAACCATTCTCGTTATAGTAACAATGGCTGGGCTTTTACCGGACAGACCTCATTTTTGTTCCTGATGCTTGTTCCTCTGATTTACCTGGAATCACCGAATCTGGGTGGAAAAAAGAAGATTCTTTAAGAAACCGATTGATGTTGGGTCCCACATTAGAAAACCACCAACCATCAATGGGACGGACCATGTCACTGAGGAGCACTTCTGGGCAACGTCTTGAGTTTATTTTTGGTTTACTAGGCTCCAGTTTCATGCTGAAGGATTATTTCCAAGATTCATTTGCTGTCAGCACATGCACTCATTTTCTGATTTTAAATTTGGGCACCTCCAAAGCATAAACAGGTCGTCCCCAGAACGAATTTTTAAACGACTTAAGGTTTAAAAAATAATAATTTGTAGCAGTACATAGTGTCCAACAGAAACCACTCAGTCTGTTAAACAATATCTCGACTGCAAAGCTTCTCTCACTGTTGGTGGATAGATAATGACATCGGAAAGTCATTATCGCCGTGGCAACAGTACCCACAACTATCAGAGGAAAATTGCACATGGAACGGCTGGCTCTCGAGCAGTCATGCCTCAGCTTCCTCTGGCGTATGCTTTTTCTGCGAGTCTGGTGTGCTCTAGGGTACCACCAACCCAGAGCGGCTCCAGACTACAGATCTCGCGACTTCACCGAGTCCCACTCTTCCGGAATCATTCATTCCACCAACATGAGCACCTGCCTCGCTCCCAACCACAGTGAATTAAATCGAGTGCCTGGGAGCGGAATCAATAAACACCTAGTAAATGTCTGTTATGGTGTAAAAAGTACAATAGAGACGAGAGAAAGCAATGGGCCTTCGTTTCTGCACCCTGTACCCCCCACCTTACTTTGTACCTGCTTCTCATTTCTCACGCTGGCTACAAGATTTGGGTACCACGTCTCTCTGCAGATCTCCCGCAGGCACCGTGCCGAGCATGCAGCACCTGCTCACAAAACGGGTGTGGAAAGAACCAATTCCCCACTTAGTTCCCCATCCAACAAACCTTTCCCCGGACCAAGTCCAAGGGCTTAAGTAGGGTGGAAAGTCAACGCCCTCAAACCAGATAGGACCACACAAACGAGAACGCTTCACAAACTTTTAAAATAAAAGCTGTTTTAGAGTAATAATCGCGCGTCAGAGGCGGGGACCAAAAAGCCTGGCAAGGAAGTCTGCTCCCACGTGGGCACCAGGGAGCCAAGACAGGGCCGGGACACGTGGCCCAGGGCCAGGAGACGTAGCCCGTGCAAGCCTGTACGCCAGTGCCTGGTCCGCCACGAACGGCCGCATTCGCCGCGGCCTTAGGGAGGCACCGGAGTCGTTCACCTAAGCCGGGAAAGACCCACCCAGGCCTTCGGCGGCCCTGTTACCGTCCCTACCGTAGAAACCTGGGGCCCGCCGGCCACGTTGCTATGGCAACTCAACACCGCCTGTGCCGGAACCGGAACCTTCCTTTGGAAGTGACCCCTTCCCGGCGTTCCGTGGGACGGCGAAGCCCCGCCCAGTGCCTGTCTCAGTACTCTGGCCTGTCTCAGCGGGCACGCCTACCCTACCGAGGGAAGTTGTCTTTGCCCGCGTTTCTCCTCACTTGGCCGCGGAGGGTGACTCTGATGGACATCCACTCCCTCCAATCAACTAGAAAAGCGGTTGACGAGGGCCAATGGTAAGGCTGCAGGATGCGGCTCAAGCGTAGGGACCACCTTCAATCTGCGGGGGAGGAGCGAGTAACAGGATTGGTCAACTGGAGTAGTTGCCGGCCAACCTTCTCCAATCATGAAGAGCAGTTTGGAGCCCGCCCAATGAGGACCACGGGGAGTGGGGGGCGGGCCGGGCCGCTGCGGGCGGGGAAGGCTTCTCGGGGTGAACCGAGGTCCCCTGCGGCAGAGGGTTCCGGCGAGCTTGCGGGATGAGTGGGTCCCTGGGCAGGGCGGCGGCGGCTCTGCTCCGCTGGGGGCGTGGCGTGGGCAGCGGCGGCCTGTGGGGTCCGGGAGTGCGGACAGCGGGCTCGGGGGGCGGCGGCGCCTCGGCAGAGCAGCTGGACGCGCTGGTGAAGAAGGACAAGGTGGTGGTCTTCCTCAAGGGCACGCCGGAGCAGCCCCAGTGTGGCTTCAGCAACGCGGTGGTGCAGATCCTGCGGTTGCACGGTGTCCGGGACTACGCAGCCTACAATGTGCTGGACGACCCCCAGCTCCGGCAAGGTCAGGGCCCTCCGGGTGCGGGGTGGGGACGACAGGCCCAGGCCCCCCTCGGGACCGAGGGCCTCTCTGGGGTTTGCGTGGGGTTAGGGCACGGGGTACTACTGTATTAGAGAATCTCGGGTGGGGAAGTGATTGACATGGACAGGGCTCGGGGACCTGGGACCCCGGTACTGTTGTTAATTTGGGCGGTGGGGTACGTCCTAGCGGCTCACGGGTCCTCACACGGAGCTGAAGCAGGCGTTTCTGGGCCACTTCTCTCGGGCTGCGTCTGAAAAGAGTGGTTTTCAGCCCTGGTCTGCAGCCCTGGGGAAGTGGGGTGAAGGGGGATATAGTAAGAACGTAGCAGGTAGGCGCTTTGGGGCATATTTTGAGGGCGTTGGCCTGTCTCTTGGGTGGATAAGCAGCTGGTGCTGTGGGCGGTGGGGCTGAGGTTGCCGTGGTCTGAGGCCAGTGAGGTCAGAGACTGGCCTCTCGACCTTCCTTCTCTGTTGCTGGTCCGAGTTGGATCTGGTGGTGGGAGAAAAGGGCATGAAATCAGGGCCAGGGGGGAATTTGTGGAGCCAGGGCTTGGAGAGTCTTGTCAGGACAGGGACAGGGAGTGACTGCTGGTCCCCAGCTACTCAAGCTTGTAGCATTGAAGCCAGGGGCCAGGCAGGACCTGTGGCTTTTCACTGGCCAGACAGTGGAGAGAGGCCCTGCCTGCCAGTTAGTCCTGCGGAGCACAGGGCTGCCGACCTTTGGTGCTGGGCTCCACGGGTCTGTCCCTGGCTAAGGTTGGTCCGCGTTGGCAGAGAAATGGGCAGGTTGTGCCTGTACCTGCTGGCAGATGACTTAGATACCCTGCGTTCCTGTGAGAGACTTGAAATGACGGGGTCCTGGCACCTCCCTGAGCCAAGTGCTGTTGAGTTACAGTGTTTGCAAAGGAGTCGTAAAGCACCAGGTCTGTGATTTTACGAGTATAAGCCGACATTTTGTTGTCCTGTGTTTATAAATGGTGACCTGCACTTGAAATGATCAGTCATAGTCATTCTCACTTGGATGAGACAGGCTGGTGTCACGAAAAGGCTTTGGATTGGTATCCTTCCAGGGCCAACTTTAGAATCTAACAGTTGTTGAAAACACAACTGATACCGTGCATGTCTGTGTATATATTTTGCCCTCTTCAGGGCGGGGGGCGTGAGTCAGGCCACTGCCTGGGTGCTGTGTACGCTGTTTATCCAGAGCAAACATTCAGTGAGTGTTTTAGTAAGTAAGTAAATGCTTTTATTTATCATCATAAACTCTTTTCCGTGCTCATAAAAACATTATGAACACTTAAATTTCTGCCGATTCAGATCACCCTTGTATTTCTTGCTTTGGGTGCAGTGTTTTTTGAATGAATAATCATTATCCTATTGTTAAGTGTTTATTAAGCATTTGAAAATGTGTTCAGCCTTTTCAGTATCGGGGAATTAAAGGCAATAGTAAAAAACCTATGATGTTGGCAAACCTTACGAGTTGGGTAACGAGTGGTGTGTGTGTGTGTGTGCGCGCGTGTGTGTGGTGGATGTGTCAGACGCTGATGATGAGCGTCTACAATAGTTTCCATCAGGTTGGAGGGATACGAGTGTATGACAGCCCCTCCTATACCCTCGCTGAGTTGAAGGTGAACGGAGCTGAAGACCCAGCTGCTTCACTCCTGAGTATAGCGTCCAGAGCGGGAGCTGACCTGCTCCCATGTGAAGGGCCAGAGAGTAAATACTTCAGTCTGTATGGACTGTGCAGTGTCTGTTGCCATGGTTCAGCTCAGTGGCCGTAGCCCTGGAGCAGTCAGGGATAATGCATAAATGAATAAGGGTGACTAAGTTCTAGTCAAACTTCATTTGCAAAAGCAAGAAGTGGACCAGATTTGGCCCAAAGGCCGTAGCGTGTCACCCCTTGGTCTGGACAGATGCCTGCCTGTGAGTTAGGAGATGTGTAAGGATGTTTTTTGCAGCATTGCTTGGAATGATGAAAATTGGCACGAGATCTTGTTCTATGAGTAGCAGACTGGATAAACTAGATTGTGGTTAAAATGAATCAACGTATTTATGTGCCTAATTTCAGAAAGATACAATGTCTAGTCAAAGAGTAAGTTGCAAAAAGGTAAGTGTGGTGTAATGCCGTTTGTGTATATAAACGTTAAAGACGACAAACTGTCCCGTATATTGCAGATATGTGCATGCAAGTGTAGGTCATGGGCAGGAGAGACGGAGGCTACAGGCCAGAGGCTACCTCTGGTGGTCAAGGTCCTGGCCGGGGGACGTCTAGAAACCTGGGTGCAAACCCTGGCTCCAGCTTATGCTAGCATTGTTACTTAATCTCGCTAAGCCTTAGTTTCTTTATCTGTCAAGCAGGGGTGATTGTACTTACCTTGTGGGATTTTTTGTGAAGATTAAAGGAGATTATGTATATAAAACAGTTAAAGAGGATGAAACACTAACCCTTAGGTCCACAAATGGGTGTTTTTAGAGCGGCATCTCTAACTGGTATTTTCCTTCATTCTTTCCCTAAGCTTCTTCTGTTGCATGTGTTTCTCAGAGAAGCATTACCAGGAAGGGTGGGGCAGAGGACATCAACAAGGAGATTCATTTCACCAGTTAGATCTCATTTCACCTTCGTAATAAATCTTTGGGGCACGGAGTTCCCCCATTTTATAGATGAAGAAACTAAGCCAAGAGATGGGCAGATTTAGCCGAGGCTATGGGTACAAGCCAGCAAGCCACAGGCTGCCGACCTTTGGGCCGGTGCCTTGCTTGCTCTGCCGCCTGCTCCGCTTTCCCTCTGTTGAAGGTCTACTGTTTTCCACGCTTTCAGCTTGGATTATCGCCTGTTGTCCGAGCGACATTCTCTAAGGCAGGGGAGATGCAGAAATACGGGACTCCCGGAGGCGGTGGCAGGAGTGACGTGGGTCGCCCGAGGTCCAAGAGCCTAGGAAGGGGCAGAGCTAGAATTAATCTGCACCTGACTCTGAAGCTCCTGCAGTGAGAGCCTCCCAGGAAAACAGGGGGCTAGGGTCATGGCGCTCTTAAAGTGTCTTGTCCCAACCAGGAGTGAAGAGTGGTACTCAGAGACGTGATGGATTTTGAAAAGTATCTTTTGAAAGTTCTGGAAGGGAATTTTCCAGAACATTTTCTCCACTCTGGTTCAATACTTGGAATATTAAATTTTTGGTGGAGCAGTAGGTGTGTGTAAGACAACCTCAGAACTTCCGATTCCCAGTGTCACCCTGTTCAATAACTTTGCAGTCAGCATTTTCTGTCCCAAATTGAGTCATTGTCTATCATCTAAAAAATACGATTGTCTTTACAATCTATTCTTGGATATGACTTTCAAAGTTTCAAGAGTTGCTCACTGATTCTGCATAATTCCAAGTGATATTTGTAAGAACTAGCACTGTATATTGCAGTTTTTGAACATTGAAATGTGAGAGAAATTAGCCACATTTAAACAATTAATTGTGAGTCGTGGGGACTCGTTTTAATTTCACCTTACGAACAGTGGTCTGTTACTGTTGGAAGTTTCCCACGTCCCTCTGCAGCAGTGATTTCCAGCCGGCGTGTGGCAAGAGCCTTTGAGACAAGCACTGCCTGACTGTTCAGTCAGGGGCGCGGACCTCTTTTCCTTTAGGTTGTCAAATAAAAAAGCGACAACAGCCACCACAACAATGGCCGTGCGATGTGAATGAGTCAAAATTATACTTTTTTTGGTCAGATTGGGAAAAAAATCATATATATTTTAGTGTGCCACAGACTTTTGGTAATTAGTTTATGTTCGCCATGAGATGAAAAAGGTTGAAAATCACTGGTCTTTAGGAATCAATTGGATATTCCTTTAAATACTTAAACCCGTATCAGACTTTTTGAAAATGGAATATAGCATGTTTTTAAAGAAAGATGCCAAAGCTTTGCCTTGACATCAGCTGCCTGTAATACTTGTTAATCTAAAAATTAAAGAAGCAGGTAAGTTGAATTTTGATAAACTATCAGCTGGGAGGCACCTTGGCTACTGTCCCAAGGGTTTTGGGAGGATTAGCCCCTTCGCACATGGCACCTCGTTGGACACTCAGGGTGGCTGGAAATCCCCGTGGTTTGGGGGGAAGGACTAATCCCAGCGGCACGTCTCCCCCTTCCCCTGGAGTCAGACATCCATCTGCGGCGTCAACTTCAGTGAATGAGACAAACCCAATGCTTTGGTCGAGTGTGGTACCATAAAAATGATTGCTGTAAGCAAATCAGTCTGTTACTTAGCAAGGATTTGATTTGAAAGAATTGTACCTCATTTAGGATTAAATGTATGGTTTTGGGTGGCCCTCAAATGGCAAATTTATTTTCATTTTTGGTGTGTCTCAAAAATCGTAGGCACTCACCAGAAGAATCCGTAGGTATTTATTGTCATGGAAAGCTCCATACAATAGACCATTAATTGGAAAACACCCAGACACACCGTCACGTGCATACGTGGTTCGCGTACGTAAATGTAGAAGATGTTTAAAGAAGTTTAGAAGAAGTCAGAGAAGTTCATATTTACTTTAAACATTTCTTCATTCCTACACCCACCCTCAGTCTTCGTGAAAGTAAAGGGTTGTGAGTGGTATCGCTGTAGAATGAGTTCTGGTGGATCGTATCGAAGGTAGAGTTGAAACACACACACACACACACACACACACCTCTTGCACGCTAAGTCATCACACAGCGCCAGACGTCAGGGTGTTGGAAAACTTGAACTCCTCGGGGTCTTCTACTGTATTTCTGTACTTGGTACTGGGAAGACATTCTGATGCTTCACGGAATGGGCCCTTCTTCCGTAACCCCACGGCCAATTCGTTTGACAGGCAGAGGGACTTCGAAGTGGCTGAGAGAGTGGCTCTTCAGTGCATCTTCTCATCACGGGAAGGGCAGCTGTGTAACTACAGACTTGCTGTGCTGACCATTTTGCAGTAAAGACAAATACCACGTTGTACACCTGAAACTAATGTGACATCATGTGTCAGTTGCACCTCAGCCAGAGGCAGTTCAGACAGGAAGAAGCGTGCTCTCCAGGGCCTGCTGTGTTGTAACTGTGGCTGTAACCCTAACCCGTCCCCTCCTGAGTCTGGAGAAGAAAGATAAGCCCTCAGCTCGCCCCGGGCGCCTTTTCTGGTGCTGCCCTTTAGTGCCAAGTTGCTATTTAAAAAAAAAAAAAGACTTTTAAATGAGAAAAACATGTATCTTGGATGGTTATTTGTGATATAACTCAAATTGGTCATTTTGTTTGGAAAATAAATGTTTAATAGTGAATGATAGGGTGTCAAGAACCAGTTCTTGTATTTCTAGCTTGTTTACATAAAAACCACCACTTGACCAGTTTTTTAATTTGTGTAATACTGTATTTTGTTGCAGAATCTGTTGAGTTTTCTATTTGAGCTCGTTTTGACTAGTTTAAAATAACTGCCTATCTGTATAAGCGTAACATAATCGCATGTGCTCTGTAGTGATTGATTATTGTAAGTCATGAACTTGACCATCCTTTTTTAACAGAGACGTTTACTGGCTGAATGTGTTTAGAAAGGACATTTCATCTCAACGTAGGATAGAGTGGTGAGGACGAACATTAGGAAGAGGGTTTTTTTTTATGTCTTAGGATTGAAACTACACTTGCTTCTTACCGCCTTGTCTTAAACTAACCGCTGTCCTCAAGGCCCGGAACCGTCTGTGGCTGCCCTGTGTCTCCTGGTCGCATGGGTGCTGGGCGGGCTCTGGCCTGCGGGGAGGGGCTCGCTCGCCAGGGCCCGGTCCTGGGCCTCCACGTGGGCCTTGATGCATGCCGGGCCTCCCCTGAGTGAACTCAGTCCCTGTGAGCTCTAGCTGAGCCGGGTCACCTGCCCTGTGGTGTGCCCCTCCCAGGGGCGGAACAAGATGAGGGCTACAGGCCATAGCCATGGAGAGGGACTTTTCTCTGGTCCAAAGAATTATTAAAGATGAAACCAGTGGCTAACGTCTCGAGCGTAAGCGCGGTGGCATTCGCTGACCCAGGCAGCCATTGAGTGGGGACGCCTCCCTCGGCCGCGTCGCCCTGGCGGCTCCATGTGAAGCAGTCCACTTGGAGATGGATCGATGTTGTGGTGTTGCTTTTAGGGTTTGTTTACTGAAAACGTTCCTGGCAGGTGTGCCGAGAATGCTGCTCTGCGCATCTTGTGTGGCTTCCGTTACCCATCACGTGCTCTGCCGTTAAGCCCGTGTCGAGTGTGTGCCGGCTGCTCCATGAGCGCCTGGCTCACTGGATTCTCCTCGCACCCGTGGGACGAGGGTGGAGACAGATCAGAGGTGAAGTCGCGACTTGCCTGAGGCCCCCAGTTTGCAGTCAGAAGTCAGGGTTCAAACAGCGGGCCGTTTGGCTCTGAAGCCGATGCTCTTCGTAGTGAGCACCTCGCCCCCCAAGCCTGGGAGCGGCCAGGAAGGAGCCCTGGTCTTTGCTAGGGGTGAGTAAACAGCGTGTTGCCGCGGAAAGTTCAGCTCTGACTGTGTAAATGACGCTTACGTGTTCTCTCCCCGCAGGCATCAAAGACTATTCCAACTGGCCCACCATCCCGCAGGTGTACCTCAATGGCGAGTTTGTGGGGGGCTGCGACATTCTCCTGCAGATGCACCAGAACGGGGACCTGGTGGAAGAACTGAAAAAGCTGGGGATCCGCTCCGCCCTTTTAGACGAAACGAAAGACCAGGACTCAAAGTGAGGGCAGCGCGGCCTCCCCGCCCAGAGGCCGCCGTGGGAGAGGGCGCCCGGGGCCGCGCCCTCGCTGCCCAGGAGAAGCCTCACCGGGTCTGTCCTCCCTGCTCCGAGGGCTGCTTGCTGCAGCGTTAGCAGCCGGTGGTTTTAGTGTGCTGGTGTCTGGGCTAAGAAGATTCTGTCGTGAATTTAATTGTAACCACTGCACTGTAATAATTCAAGGTCGTATTATCATCTTGTAAACAGAATCTGTTCTCATTCGCTCTTTGCCTGATTCAGGAGTAAAACTAGGAGCTTTTGAATCATGATTATTATTCATGAGTCCTCTGCCAATGTGTCAATCCGCAAAGATCTTATCTCCCCCCAATTTTTTGGTAACTTGTTCTGTTAAGAAAAATGCTGGACAAGAAAGAAAACATGATAACTGGGGTGTCATTTTTTAAAATAAACTGCCAGGGATACAGCGTGTCGAGTCATTAATTCCGAATTGCAGCGAGTCTGTTTTCAGTCTGTCCTGCTGCTGTTGAGGAAGACCGCAGACAGGGCGGCTCGCGGGGGCGCTCGGCAGAGGCCTGGAGGGAGAGCCTGTCCTGGCCGGGTGAGCCTTTGGACCCCCAGAGCCGTTCTCGAGGCCTCTTCCGTGTCAGTCCACCCGAGCGCCTCTGGGAAATGCTTGGAGAGCGGACTGAGAGGCAGGGGTTGGCCCGCTGGGCTGGGGTCAGGGTTGCTCAGAGCTCACTGATCTTGCTGTCATCCCCCACCCCCAGGGGGTTTTGGGATTCCCAAAAGAAAGGGCAGTGGTAGCCCCACCCCCACATCACTGGGGACTGTCCTGTGAGATCAGAGGACTGCCCTCAGGTGACCGCAGAGCTCACTGCTTTGGGGAGAGGCAGGTCATTCTCCCAAGCAGGTCATTTCTCATGAGCGGGACTCACCATGCTCTGCCCTCCCCCCAGTGCCCTTGGCGTCTGCTGCAAGCCGCTGGGTCTCACAGGTGAGGTGAGGCCACTGGAAGGAGGGCCACGTGCCCAAGATCTCACCGTGCTGTGGCCACTCGGCGGCCCTGCCAAGGTGGCGGCCTTGTCCTTCGCAAAGATGACCACTGACATCACTCACCGCTGTCCCTGCGTGATTCCCGGCCGTGGGGCACACAGCGGCCTGCGGAACTGCCCCTCACCTTCACTTCCGGTGTGTCGTGTGGTGCTTTTCTGTGAATTCCCCTCTTTCGGCTTTTACCCGTACACCCCTAGGGTCATCTGAAAACTGAACGGAGGAGAAACTTGCCAGCCGGGGGCCAGCAGTGTAAGAAACCTCCCTGGAACTTCAGGACTAGGGCAGGACGGCCAAGATGCCGCGGAAGCTGATGAGTCACAGATTGCACCGGTCACCAGAGACCTTCCAAGTGTGAGGATGCACAGCTCTACAAGAAGTGGACACGTTCTTTCCAGAAGTTAGCTCATACTTTTCCCCCATCTGCGTAGCAAGTCTTTACCAGGAGGGAGGGTGGCGATGCTGTCGAGTGTCAGCACGAAGACCGCGTGACCTGCACGGTCGGGCCTCACCGGGATACGGACAGCGGTGACAGCAGAGTCCCACTACAGGAGCAATGCCACGTGCCGTCTGCCTCAGAGTGCCAGGCCACTTCGCAGCTGCCCAGTCCCGGACACGGGGATCTCTGGAGTCCTTGTCACAACGACTGAGTGCCCTGTTATGAGACCCTTTGGAAATAGCTGATGTTCTTTTGGGAGCGTGAAAGTGGAGTGATTTCAGGTGGGTCTTGTTTTGTGAGGAGTAGTTAGCGATATTGCACTTATAAGCTCCGAGTTCTGGAGCTACTTTAGGCCAGAGGTAACTCGTAAGGAGTCTCCCGGGTTTGTCACTGGCCTTGTCACATTTGCTGGTGTGGAATCTGGGACATCCAGCTTTCCTAAAATTATTCATCCCACAACAGCAAGCTTGAGAGAGAACTCTTTTTTTTTTTTAAGATCTTATTTATTTTTAGACAGAGGGGAAGGGAGGGAGAAAGAGGGGGAGAGAAACAGCAATGTGTGGTTGCCTCTCACATGCCCCCAACTGGGGACCTGGCCCACAACCCAGGCATGTGCCCTGACGGGGAATCGAACTGGTGCCCCTTTGATTCACAGGCCGGCATTTAACCACTGAGCCACACCAGCCAGGACAGATTCTTGTAAATGTATTAAATAGCTCCTTTCACCTTATTAGAAATAAGTTGTGTCTTGAGGGTCGGGTCCCTGGTTATTTGCGACAGGGACAACCTCTGTGCTGGCCAGGTTCAGCAGCAGGAAGTTTAAATCGGAGGTGAGCCGTCTTCTAAGTTCGTTCTTGAGAGTCAGGAGAAAAGAGATTTTGGCAGAGGGTCCCAGGAAAAGCAGCTGATTTGATAAAATCTTCACGTTCCACTTAGGTATTGTTTACCGCATCTGGAGAATGACTTCAGTGATTCCTGAAGAACCCTGGCAGCCAGCCTGAGGGGGCAGAGGGAGGGAGAAAGCTGTTTCGGGCCCACGTGCAAGGCCACGCACACGACCAGGGGGACTTAGAGGAATCCTGTCCAGCCCCTGTCCTTTGCCTGAGAGCAGCGTCCTAACAGCCCTGGGGGCCTTGTGGGCGGCAGAGGCTACAGAACCGGCACACCTGGCTTCTAAGGCCTTGCCTGGCCTTGACTTCGGCCGCCGGCCTTCCCCACACTTCTCCGTGGCCGTTCACCTGACTGCAGGTGCCGCCTTCGCCTGGGGACCCCTGGGGCTAGCGTATGTAGGGCTCAACTGCCTGTACCAAGTGAGAGAGGATGAATTCCTTCCCTCCGTTCCTTTGGGGCGGTCACGGGAAGCGTTAGGTTGTGATGGTTCTCCGGTCAGACAGCACAGGGCAGAGTGTGGACGAGGGCCAGGCTCCCTGGAGTCCCGCCCGACCCCTCCTGACGTGCGACTGACCTCAGACAGGAACCCCCTTCTCCTACGCGATCGACCAGGGAAGGCGAGTGTCGCCCGTGTCAGGCTTGGATGGGAGAACCCCGTCAGCTCCGAGCCCATGATGAGCTCTCAGGATGAGTTAACCTCTAGAATCACCTTGGACTTCACCTGGACTTTGTACTGTCCTGTTACCATCCTGTGAAGCCTGCCAGAGCAGAGGAAAGTCCATGCTGTTGACAGGCCACTGTCAATGTTCTGGTTGCCCCGGAGCAGGGAGACTCATCTTCCAGGGAAAATGACGGGAATTGAGACCTGTGAGGGTCTCAGTGGGGTGGACCGCCACCCAGCTTGTTCCTGGGGACAGGACGGCCTTGAGAGAAAGCAGTCCCTGTAAATTACTTTCCTAAGGTTACAGTTTGACTTGCGGAGTTCTGGTTTTTAAAATATTACCTCAATTTCACCCAGTGGGAAGTCTTTACTGAACCCGTGAGGGAGGCTTTTACTGCGTGGAGTTACGCTTGAAAGAGCACAGTTCAACCTTGACTTCATTCTCATTTATCAGCAGCCAGGGTTGCGATCCCGGCTCCAATGCACCTCATTAAGAATTTTCGTGGGATGCGTTTTACCAGAAAAAAGAGGTAGAAGTGCCCTCCAGTCGACAGAAGGTTTGGTGATGAAGTGTGGGAAGAATTCTCAGATCATCGGTGTGTCTATCCCCAGTCCTGAGCAGGCCATGAGTCCCTGCCAGGCCCTGGACTATGGGAGGGGACCTCCTTCAGGCTGGTCGGGAGCTGAGCCCTTGGCGGGGGCCAGGCGGGGGTAGGGCTGGAAACAGGCGTCAGGATACTTGGAATCTGAGGGAGAATTTCAGCGATCACTCAATGCCGTTACCTGTAAGCTATAATCCTGAGGACCCAGCAGCACAAATCCCATCCTTCTGGCTTTTTAAATTTTGTACTTTGTCCACAATTCCTCCTCAGGAACATCGCCACGTGTATGTGTGTCCCACTTCAGCGGGTGTGTCTGCGGGACTCCACTGGCTGACCTTGGGCTGCTGCACTGACCGGGTGTCGATCACACTAACCAGTCTCTCCTGCCTCCCACAAACCAGAACAGGACAGGCCTGGAACCACAGCCACCTTCCTCATGAAGTGAAAAGGGGAACCTTTGAGCGTGGCCCGTGGGCGTGTCCAGGGAAGGCGTGGAGGGCTCAGACCCCCCACATTTCACCGAGAGGCCTGGCATTTGACCATGTCTTGGGACAGTCTCCCTGAGCCCTTGGTGTGTCCCACTTGACAGTGTCCTGTGTGCCTGAGGCCCCGGTCACACTCTAGCAGTTTGACCTCTGAGTAGCCAAGTGACAAACACCCACACAACTGAACGCCAATGAGAGCCCCGCACACCATGGCTCGGGTGAGAGCTGCCGGTTGGTGCACTTGGCACTCGCCGTCCCACGGCTGCTGGGAGAGCGGAGGGCTGTCTGTGGCTCCGTGGGTGGATGGTACCCAGCAGCTCCTGCCTGGTCTCTGACAGACTCCACCCTGAACACTGCTTACCTTTGCTTTTTAAAAAAAACCTGTGAGTTCTTCTGAGGTGGCCTTGGGGACCCCTGACATGGGAAGGATCCCCAGGTGGCTGTCCTCTGAGAGAGACTATTTCTTGTTAACGTCCTACAAACGCGCCAGTTACTAGGCCAGCCCCATGACCCAGGGACCCACGACTGTCCTGTGACACCCTCTGGCTTATTTGGGTCAGGACTGGAACACGAAAGCAGGCTTTTCTAAGGACTCAGAAATGACCACAGGAAAACACGCCGACAGCCAGCGTGATGCAGCCTGCACTCCTGGGCTTCCTCATTAATGGCCCAGCCTTCTCCCCCGACCCCTGGCAGCCCATGCCCGGGTCCATGCTTTTCAGAGAGGCTGTTCTAAGCCCGCTCTTCCACCGACCGGGAGCCAGTCTGAGTCGGGATTTCCTGTCTGGGTTCCAGCCTCCCGCCGGCACTAATATCCCTGGGACAGGCTTTTGACCCCTGTGCCTGGGGCGGGAGCCGGGGTCACTCATCTATTACCCACACACAGTACAGGGCATGGCGGGGCGGGCGGGGCGGGCAGGGGGGATTGTGTCACAGAGTAATGGTGGGCAAACTGCTCCTCTTGGATTTTCCTCTATTTGATCAATCAGTTGTCCACATCTGAAACTTCCCTCATGTTTACATTTCCTGAGGTTTGCACGGTCATTCAATAGAAACCCTGCCTTAGGGCAGGGACTTGGGGTGAATCCTTAAACCCCAGGAGCCGGTGCAGCCCCAACTCCAGTGGAATAGCTTTGTGTTGCCCCATTCAAGGGGAGCCTTGTTTCTCAATGAGAGGGCTTTTTTGAAAGTTTTGTTAATATAATTTTTTTAAGTTTTATACATATGGAACACTCAAATATATTAACTATACACCATCACTATTTTAAATATATTTTAAAATTAATTTAAAATTTTACCAATGAGAACATTGAGGCACAGAGAGGTTGAGTGAGTTTCCCAGGACACACAACCAAAAAAAAAAAAAAAAATTGAAAGAATTGGAATATAAGCCCAGGCAAGTGGCTCCAAGGCCCACCGTGATCCTAACTGCGACCCTATTAATCTAGTTACACATGCTATAAAACACCTAAGAGTACCTAACACGAGCTTATATGTGTATGTATATGTGCATGTGTGTATAGGTCTGTATGTATGTGTGTGCATGTGGAAGAGACAGACAGAGACAGAAAGACAGTATCTTTTGCTTTTTACTTTTGGCAAAAGGTACCCTTCCAAAAGGGCATAAACCACATTTATCTTAATAGGTGCTCAACACGTATTTATTGCATACTAGCAGCCATTCTGGGTTTGTTTTAAATGCTGAGTGGACAAAGCCCTTGCACATTCTCGGATTTACCTCCAGCAGTAAAGCCCGAGTGTCTGCTATGCCCTCTTCCAATCATCTTGTTTTGCTGTCTCAGAGCGCGTCACACCACAGGTGCCCAGCAGATGGCGTTGCGTCCCTGGGCCTGGGCCCCTCCACTTCGCGCGGCCTCCGCGGGCCCCCTTCCGGTTTCCCAATTTGAACGCTGCCTCACTTTGACATTCTGATCTTCCCTGATGTATATCCTCTATGTGAAAACGCAGATTAGGCAGGTTTATAAATGTCCCCAGGTAGAGCCCTACTTCCCCCACATTCCGCATTTCCGCCCACTGAAGGGGGTGTCACCTGCGTCCCTGGCACGGCAGGGGAGTGGATTTTGTCACCAGGCAGCACAGGCACACAAGGAATGCCTACAGTGCCGTGAGTCCACCTCTTCCCCCGGGAACGCCTGCTTTAGCCGGCTGGAACCGGCTGGTTCTGTCTTATCGGCCGAGAGCCAGCCAGCGGCCCGCGGGAAGGACGGGGAGGCGGGAGCGGCAGGCGGGGACCAAGACCAGAATCCCAGCTCCCACTTATCTCCGAGGAGCCAGCTCTGAGCCTCAGTGGCCTCACCTGTCACATAGGGATAATCACAGCGCCTCCCGTCACAGAGTAAGTCAGTACAGGCAATGATTAGACGTTGCTTTGCTCCTCCACAAGGGAAACCCACAACAGCAAAGGCAAAGATAGGATTCGTGTCTGAGACGGTGGGGAGGGGGCAGGGACAAGCTGGGTGTCTGGAGGAGGTCGACTTGGTTCTCCTTTCTTAGGTGAGAGGCCGAGCTGGCAGGGTGCTCTGCCCTTGGTTGTGCATGGGTCTCCAAAAACCATGGGGGTCGTGTCTGCCGTATTCAGGACGGGCCGTGCCTGCGCCTGTCTGTCCGGGTCCCTGGTGGGCCTTCCACCTGCTGTGTTCCAGGGCGGCTCCATTTCCCACATCCGGGTGCCCTTGTCCTTCCTCCAGGTGGCCACGAGGCTTGAAGAACAGGCGTGACAGCGTGCTGGAAAATGGGATGTGTCACGCACGCGTGACACGCTGCGACGATTAGTCTTGTCCAAACCCACCTCCCACCAGTTGCTCAGACCAGGCACACTTTTCTTCCTTCTTTTCTTCCTTCCCAATCCAAACAGGCCCTGCTGGCAGCTGCCCAGATATCTCTCAAACGGGTTCTCTTCTCTCCACCCCCATTACCGGCAACCCAATGCCTACCTCGCCTGCCCATCCATTCTCCGCGCTTAGAAAGCCACACACCCATAACTCACCTGGATGAAACTCTTCAGTGGTGCCCAGAACGTCCCTTGCAGTGACCTCTGGGGCCTCGGGTTATTTTCCTCCATAAAGGGGGATAAGGGTAATGTAACTCCCAACAACAGAGAGGGAGTGTTTGTTTGTTCAATGGCCAGGAATTGCTTCCATCGGGGCCTCGCACCTGTGTCCCTGGGTCAGGAAACGGGGGAAAAGGGGTCTTAACACCTTTGCTCACCAACTCACCTGTCAGGTATGGGTCTCCCTATCTTATTTGTAAGTAGGACTCTTCCCACGCCGGGCACACTGAGAGAAGTACAGCTTCCTTGACCTCAAGAGCTAAGGGGGAGACCCTGTCCCTTGTGAGAGGGAACGGGGACTGCTTTCCCAGCAATGGAACTGGGGGACCTTCAGGCCTAACTACTGTGACCCGTGTCGTCCTAAGGCTGTGGCAGCCTCAGAACTTCAGAGTTGGGAGGGGTCCTATAAAAGAAGGCCTGTTTTCTCGGTTCTGACCTGGATCCTCTATGGGATTTCCCCGGAGTGTCTGAACATACATCCCTGGCCCCAGGAGGGGCACTGGATTGAAGGCCAGCTAATTGAAGTCCAGTTCCGCGCTGTATACCCTATGCCATTCTCCAGGAGCTGGTCCGAGGGCTTGGGCCAGTCTGATGGGCTCAGTCCCCCACCCCCAGCAGTGAGTGCCGAGTGCAACGGGGTGGATGGTGTTGGTTGAAAGATTAGTGTCTAAAGACAAAGCTGGCAGGAGCCAACTAGAAAACAAGTCACCTGAGAAGGGATAAGTTCATGGTCAGCTGGGCACTGAGGCCGTCGAGTTCCACCACCGCTGCAGGTAGTCAGCATTCTCAGGGGGGCTGTCGGCAGATGCATCTTGTGACAGAGCCACCTCCTCGTCCCTCTCTGTCCCCTTACCTGGATTTATTTTTCTGCAGGGCATTCATTGCCACTTGAAAAATGTATGCGTGTATTTTGTATTGACCTACTTTCAAGTTCACCGTCTTGTGCTCTGCCCCGTCCAAGCTGCTGTTAAACCACCCGATGCGTTCCCACTTCTAGACAGTGTGGTTTAGCGTGCTGCTTCATTTTTTTCATGGATTATACATTCTTGATTAAAATTCTCCACTTATCTCTTGTGCATCATTTCCTCTATTTTTAAGACATTAATTTTAATTATTCTAAAGCTCACATTGCTTCACTCTACCATTTATATAGTCTCTGGGTATGCTGTAATGGTCTTTTTTTCTGGTCATGAGTGATATCTTCTTCCTCTTTAAATAGCACATGATTTTTTAAAAGATTTTATTTATTTATTTTTAGAGAAGGAGGAAGGGAGGGAGAAAGAGAGGGAGGCAAACACCGATGTGAGAGCTCTCAGTTAGTTGGCTGCCTCTCGCACGTCCCCAGCAGGAGACCTGGCCTGCCACCCAGGTATGTGCCCTGACTGGGAATCGAACCCGCGACCTTTTGTTTCCCAGGCCGGCACTCAGTCCCCCGAGCCACACCAGCCAGGGCTACATGATTTTGGACATTTATTGTATGCCAGTTATTTTGTATAAAAGACCCATGGAGGCGATGGTGAGGTTCCACAGTTTCCCAATACCCTTGATAGAGAATTTCTGTGGTTTCGTCCCCCACTTTTTCTGCTGTTGCAGCAAGAATGGCAGAAGAAGGAGTGGGGAGAACCGCTTTGCTGTGCTGCCCATTGCTGTTTTCTAAGCACCTGGGGAGTGTTTGGCACATAGTAGGTGCTCAAAAAATACTAACAAATACTTGCTGAATTTGGTTTAAGTTTTAGGGCCTATGAAGTTTCTTCGTTCCTCCTCAAACAACACAGAACATTATTTCTGCCCCCCAGCTTTATTGGGGTATAACCGACAAATAAAATGATACATATTTAAAGGGTACAATGGGATATCCATATACGTTTGTGAAATGATTACCACAAGTAAGGTAAGCAGCACATCCATCACCCCGCCTCCTTACTTTTTTATGTGTGGTGAGAATGTTTGAGATTTGTTCTCTGAGCAGTTTCAAACACAGGGTGATTAACTGCGTCACCACGCTGTGCGTAACATCCCCAGAACTCCTTCTTCTCATACCTGGAATTATGAACACCGCTGAGGCTCAGAGTCCTCATCTATAATGGGGGAGTCCTAATATCGACCTAAAAGGTTGCAGCAAGAATTTAAAGACAGCTTGTGTATATATTGTACCTTAGCCCAGGGCTTTGCACACAGGAGGTACCAGGCCAATTGAATGCCCAGGCTACTCTGCCCCTTTTTAAGTGATTGGCGTGGCTTTCGTTACCTTTAGGGCTGGCAGCGGTGATGGAGGGCTATGAAGGCTCTGAGAGAGGTTTCGAAGGTGGCACTGGGGGGACTCAGGTGAGGGAGAAGCAGGAGCTACGTACAAAGCCAGAGTTTCGGCACCAGGGCCTGGGAACCGGCATTTCCTGGGCCAGTCTCAGGACTCCAGACTTTCCTGTTGTCCAGGGCTTCCCTCACCTGATGACAGTGACCACCAATGGTATAAAAACGTACAAGCAGTTGGCGTGGTTTCCCACGTGTGTGGGTGTGGTGCGAGCTGGGGGAGAGAATGTGAGGGAGACGAACCCTGGCATCTTTTTGACTTGACATGAGACTCCTCGAGTGTGCGGACTGTGAGAGCCGAGAGCTGTCAGTAATCACACATGGACTCCAGTCACGCGTGAGGAGCTCGGAGGTCCGTGCCACCCGACCCCCAGGCTTCCATCAGCGTGGATGTTATTGGGGTCTTTGATCCCGATAACCGATCCAAGAGGTTGAGATGCTCCAAGCCCTCGTAATCAAGAGCAGGGAGAAGAGGAGACTTGGAATTTGGCCTCAGGTTTGGGGTCATGAAGCTTCTTGCTGAATGTCTGCAGGTCTTCTTGTGCATTGAACAGCCCAAGTGCGTGTGCGTGTGAGAGAGAGAAAGAGAGAGAGAGAGAGAGAGAAATCATTTCCCCTTGGGGGTTATTTATTAAACAGCAGCGTTTCGAAATTAGTAGACATCTTCTAATCAATCACTTCTGATAGAGCGATCAGTCATACCGGCAGCAAGATGGAATTTCTCAGCAATCTGGGACAGTCACTAGCCACGCCCACGGCACCTCCCAGGGGACTGGGTGTGTGTGTGTGTGTGTGTGTGTGTGTGTGTGTGTGTGTGAGTGAGAGCCAGCAAGCTTTGGGCCATCAAGGGGAATGCAAAGAATCTAGGATTTGGATGAAAACACACTTTCAGTGAAATGCCTTCTCAAACCATTTCTAGGGGCAGGTAGAGGTATGTGTATGGCTACAAATACATCTAAATCTATTATCCTTGGAGATCCTTTGTCATCTCTGAACACAGCTTTCTCATCTCCAAAATGGGGTCAACGATAGTCCCCACCCACAGCACCTGCCGTGAGGGTGAAGGGAGACGCGACAATCTCAGATTCCTGGCAGAGTGTCTCTCGTCGCTCATCTTTTTCTCTTTCAACACTTTTCTTGAATATTCTTCCCAGCATTCTTTTCCTAATGAACTTTAGAATCGTTTGGTCCACAGATTCCCTTTTTAACTTTGGCTCACCCACACAGATTCGAGCATTGAAAAATTGCTGTAAGTTCAGCCGATGCCAGCCCTGCAACACACAGGCTCCACGTGCAGAGATGCTCCCTGTCCCACCTGCTCAGAGCCAGGGCACCTGGCCTCACCTCCGCATACACCGCACCCGCTGGCAGGGCCTGGGGCTCCTCCTGGGACGGGGGAGGTTTTGCTCACCTCCCCACCTGTCTGGGCTTGGCCCTGGTGTGACTGCTTCTCCTCTGGACGTGCGTGCGGCGGTTGTAACCTTTTCTCTAAAGGTCAATACTTTTGGCTTTGGTCACATGGTCTCTACAACAACTCCTCGCCCCTCCTGTTGAGTGAAAGCAGCCACAGACGGTATGGAAATAAATGGGCGTGGCCGTGTGCCAATTAAGTTTTGTTTAGAAAAGCACGTGGTGGGCTGGATTTGGCTAACCCTGCTCTAGTGGACGGTTCGCAGCGCAGGCCCTTGAGCCAGCCTGCTTGGAGTTGAATCCAGGGTCCGCCCCTGTGTATTTCCACAGCCTCAGGTCAATTATTGAACCTCTCAGTGGTCAAGTTCCTGTGCGGGTTCGTTGGACGTCTCAGAGAGTCTGGGCTGAGGGATGCTCGGAGAGCTGGGAAGCATGAGTCCTGGTGTGTCTGGGGGTGTTTCCAGAAAGATTAACGTTTTGTCTGGTGGACCCTGTAAAGCAGACCACCCTCGCCAGTGTGGGTGGTCTCCATCCAGTCCTTTGAGGGCCTGAATAGGGCCAAAAGCTGAAGAGGGACAAACTCCCTCTCTCTGCTGGAGCCAAACACCCCTCCTCTGCTGCCCTCAGACATCAGGGTTCCTTGTTCTCAGGCGTTTAGACTCAGCCGGGGTCCCACTCCTTCAGCCCCCTGGTTCTCAGGCCTGCAGGCTCTGAACGAATCACCTCACCGCTTTCCTAGGTCCGGAGCTCACAGATGGCAGATGCGATCATGGGGCTTCTCACCCTCAGTAATCGTGTGAGCCGATTCCCATATCAAACCCTCTATCTATCTGTCTATCTATCTATCTACCTATCCATGCATCTAACCTATCGATTCTGTTTCTCTGGAGAACCTTAACTAATATACCCCCCATTCCCATTCTCCCCCTTTTCACAGCAGGCGAGATTTTAGCTGGCACTTGGCGTTCTAGAATCAAGACCACACTCCCACCTACATGTGATCATGTGACTACATTCTGGCCAATGGGATGTAAGCCAAAATGCCTTGTGTTGGTTTCTGGGGAGTCCTCCTGCAGAGACGGCCCCTCTGCTGTTTCTTGTGTCGGTTCTCCTATCGTGCTGCCTGCACCGAGGTGCTGAGGCGTGGACCCAAGGGGGAGGGCTACTGCCGGGGACAACAAGGAGGTGAGCTCCGCAGACTTCATGGCACCAAGTCTCCCTCGGTGCCCAGCTGACTGCTGGCCTGTTAAGTGAGAGATACACAATTGCCATTGTGACTCTGGGGTGCGTGTCACTCATGGCAGAACCTAAGTGAATGAATGCACCCTCTGAGGCTCAGCATCCTGTTTGTAAGTGATGGTAACAGAGCAGCCCCCTCACTGTGAGGACTTACTGTGTCGGCACGTGTAACATGCTTACCAGAGAAGTGCCTGGTAAGCAGTAGATGCTCAATAAGTGTTAGCTGTCACACAGCCACTCTATAATGACTCTGGATGAGGGGGACTGGGGCTCAAGGGGAGTAAGGATGGCAGGTAGGGTTATAGTTATCTGCTTTAAAAAGAAATACACAAATGAGTGGCTTAAACAAGATAGAAATTTAGTTTTCCTTATGTAAAAATGTCCAGGGCGTGTGGGGTAGGCCGTTCTCTCATCCCCAGTCTTTTGGATGTAGTCCTGCTCCTCATGGTCCAAGGCAGCTGCCAAAGCTCCCATCCTCACCCCTACTTTCCCACAGGATGGAGGAAGGTGCACAGAAGGCGCACCTGCTTGGCTTGAAAGACTCAATGGAGGTCACACTCAGCCCTGTCCACCTCTCGTTAGCCACCTCATGCTCACATGGGAACCCCGACAGGCCGGGAGGCCGGGGGTGCACAGTCTTTTAGACGGGTAGCAGCCTGTACTGCAGAGTTGGGATTTGATCCCAGGACCCACCCATTCCAAAGCCCGTGCTCCACTCTGCTGCCCTCCATTGGTCCTCATCTTTACTTGTCCCGTGAGTTTGCTGTGGAAAGAGCTTGGGCTGAGAGTCCAATCTAAGTGGCTGAGCGATCATGGGCAAGTCACTTGACTTCTCTGTGCCTCCTCCTCGGAGGCAGCCATTCATACCCCCTCTGGGCTGTGGTGGGGCTCCACGCGGTGGTATGTGTCGGGAGCCTAGACTTGGGGACTGCCCTTTGTCTGCTCCTCTCTGAGCACCCACTGTGTGTCCAGTGTCCACTGGGTCCCCAGAGAGAGAGACAATGGAAAACCGATGTGAAATACTAAGGGGTATGCGAACAGGAGTGATTATCTGAACATAATTGCATTCGACTTTGCTTCCTCTTCCTTTGCTCCAGATGGGCAGCAAGCCCACTTGGCTTCCCCAGAGAGCTGACCTGGTGCAGGCTTCTCTGCGGACTGGTGCCAAGTCACGAAGGGCGGCTGGGAGTGGAGGCGGAGCCCAGAGACCCTGGGCAGCCCCAGCTGGCACCCCGGGCACACTGGGGTGAGAGGAGGGCCGGGGTGGGCAGGGCTTAGCCGGGCAATGCAGGGTGGGGCCCGCACCCCGAGCAGAAACCCAGCACCACGCATCCCAGGAGCTGCCGGCGGTGACCTTACTTAGCTGGCGTGGAGAACTGCTGACTCAGGTGCCGTCCCTCCAGGCAGGCGGCTTTCCTGTCTGCGCGGGCCTCCATTCTCTCTACTAAGGGCAGGATCCGAACCATGGAGACAGAAACCCGTGGGCCCAGGGCCTGTGACACTGAGACTGGTTCAGTTTGTCTTTAGCAGTGCACACTAAATGAGGGCGTGACTTTTCTCCACAAGGTGCTCCCACCGAACAGCTCGGAACAGGGTCGGTGAACCTCCTCCTCAAAGGGCCAGAGAGTCGACACTTCAGGTTTTCTGGGTCAGGTGGCCTCTGTCGCCATGGACATCACTGAATGAGTGAATGGGTGAGGCTGGGTTCCCACGAAACTTGGTTTCTGGACACCGGAATTTGAACTTTAGAAAATTTTCATTTGTCACGAAATGTTATTCTTTAAAACTTCTTTTCAACATTAAAAAAATGTGAACACATTCTTAGCTTGTGGACTGAAAAGACAGGTGGAGAGCCGCATTTGGTCCTCGAGCCATCCCGTGCACCGGTTTAGACTGCGGTAATAGTGGCTCACAGTGTCTACAGGATCCCCAGGTACTCAAAGGCCTTACCCACCGGTGCATGCCCCGGCAGCACTGCCGGCACTGGCCCGCCTCCTTCTTAGCCCCCTTCCCCTGGGACGCTCCTTGTCCTGGTGCCCTCCCGCCTCCCTGCCTCTCCTTCTCAGACTCCATCAGGTGCTTCATCCCCCTATGACGCTCCGACACCCCGCTGCCTACCACTCCCCAGAGGTCACCCACTGCCCCGGGATGGGGGGTGGAGAGCCCACCTGTGAAGAGGGTCTTCAGGACATAAAGGTTGTCTCACAGCAGCCTCACAGGCAGCCCACGATGAGGAAGAGCACATCTCAGAAGGAAACGTGTGGCTTGTAATCTGATAATAGGAAACCCACACAAGTTTTAAAGGAAATGCATCAGCTTAGACTGGAGAGACAAAGTTCAAGATAACAAGAGTCCTTTTGGCCCTGATCAGAGGACAAGCGGGAGGCAGGCAGACTGTTCCCAGAGGCCACTTCTCAGGAAAAGGAAGGATGACCCAGAGAGCAAAGTCGTAGCGAAGCTCTCCCAGGGACCAGGACTGGGCTTTAATCGAGGAACAAGTGATGTGCTCAGCTGAATTTGAGAATTGCTATAACCAGGGACTCCTATAGGCCTCCCACTCCCCCTGCTCCCTATCCCACCTTGCCCCTTTTTATCGGGTGTGTTACTGTGTTTACCCTTTGCCTGTGTCGCCATTGTGTGCTGGGACTGGGAATGGGGGGGCATCATTGTATCTTTAATTCTCTCACACTGTGAGTGCCGTAGTTGAGGAGCTGCCCCTGGGGAACCCTGTCTTCGTCTTTGCAGGCTGCTGTTGCAGAATTTCACAGACTGTGCGGGTTCTGAACCACAGGAGCTTCTTTCTCACAGTTATCAGGGCTGGGAGTCCAAGATCATGGCACCTGTATGTCCACTCCCGGTAAAGGCCCTCTTCCTGACCCCTAGCCTTTACCTTCTTGCTGTGTCCTCAGCAGGACGGAGGAGCGAGGGAGCTCTCTGAGCCTCTTATAATAGCACCAATCCTGTTCATGACGGCTCCACATTTACAGCCGAGGCACTGTCCCACCGCCAAATACTATCCTCTTTGTGGGGGTTGAGATTTCAACTCAAAAATTCCGACCATAGAAAGCCTCCTCCACACCTGGACCTGATGTATACAATGGGGCCCCGTATCTTGGGCCTGAGCCTGATGTCGTAAGAGGATGAAAGCTCGGGTGTCCTGGCAGGGGAGCCGCAAATTTTGCACATGGAAGGCTTGTGCATTGCCGTGGTTATAGACAGGACGCTGGTAGTTTGCCTCCGGTGATGGCCACCATTGATCTCTGTGTGCACGTGCGCTACTTTCCCATTGAGAAGTGGAGTCTATGCTTCAGACCCTGGAGTGTAATTTGTGCTTCTATTGTGGTAGAAATTAGGCTCTGATGTGGGATGGCGAGGGAAGCTTTCCAGGGACCTGTGCACAGGAGATTGTACTAGAGCAACAAGATGGTTTATTTGGGTGGAAATAAACCCCGTGTGTTTCCAATGTGCCATCTCCCTCCGTCCAGCCATGGAAAGCGTCCGACCATGTCCTTAGCAAGGCCAAAAGGAAAGCCAGTGTCCAGAGACTCTGCTTCATGTTAAAGTTTAGTCTTTTGGAACCTGCAGGCAGCTGCTAAGTGGTCTCCATCCCCATCCAGGTGACTCGTCCCTGGCTGCTCTGGTGGTGGAGTCCATGTGGCTGCCCGCCACGCAGCGGCTGAGACCACAGGGCTACGGAGAGAGAACACGCGAGTGCATGGGACGAGTGCATGTCTGCATGAGAGAGAGAGAGAGAGAGCTCTTTGTTTCCCTGGGATTATATTGGCTTTGGTTTGGGACAGACCAGATGCCTTTTCAAAAGAATTTATCAACCTCCTAAACTTTCACAAGCTTTTTGATGGGTCACCCCCTAGTTAGAGTGACAAGACCCTGTGGTCAAGCTCCTCCCTCTGTGCCATTTTGACTTCTCTTGCACATGTGCTTGCCTCCCCCTGCTCCCCCTGGCAGTCAAGTACCAGCGGGGGGAGGGAAGAGTGTTACTCCCCCTGGCAGAGAAATGCTATGATCCCCTGAGATGTGAATCTGTAGCTCCCTGGGGAAGCAAACAGGCTCCCACTCCCCAGTTCATTAAACTCAATGTGGAATTCCCTTTGCTCCTTTATTAGTATCTAGTTAACTACCTACAGTAACACTTTGACCAGTAGATACGGTAGAGATGATGTCCAAGGCTAGGTCATAAGAAACCTTCCAGCTGCTGCCTGAGTCTCCTGGAAAGCTGGCTCTTGCTATATGCCCTCTGGGAATCCAGCCCTCATGCTGTGAGACAGCTGGAGCCCAGGGAAAGGCCATTCAGAGTTCCAGTTGACAGCTCCAGCTGACAGCCAGCGTCACCGGGCAGTCCTGTGAGCGCCATCGTGGACATGTAGCCTAGGTGAGCCTTCCAAAGGCTGCGGACCGAGCCACCCCCGGGCTGAAACTGCAGGAGGGAGCCCAGGTGAGAACAGCCTAGCTGAGTCCAGTCGACCCGCAGAACCATGGATGATACTAATAAATTGTTTTAAGTCACCCAGTTTTGGGGTGGTCTGATGCAGCAATCAGTAAGTAGAACATCTGCATTTTTTTTTTTTTTGTATCAGGGAGAGCCAAGTTCCCTAGGTATCCTTGTCATCTGGGCTCAGCAGTTTGGACCAATAGAAGGCACTGGCGGGAGACTGGGAGGCGGAAGGCAAGGTGTTCTCTTTCCCTCTCTCGGCCGCGGGTGGCACCTCCTGCAATGGCTGCAGCTCCTCCTTGGTGTTGTCTCTTGTCAGGGAGACCCTCCCCCTGTGGCTTCAGCCCTCGCGGCATTCTGGCTCCTGCCAGAGGCTCCGGCCTCTGCCTTCCAGCAAGCACCGCTACCCCTTGGCTCAGCAGCGCCCACTGAGCTCACCTTCCCATCACCTGTGTAGCCAGTGCCGATATTTAACTTCTTCCTGTTTGAAATACGACTGTGGTCTCCGTTTTCCTAACTGAACCTTGAGTGATGCCATGTGGGAGAGGATACTGGGATGCAGACCAGCAGGTCAGGAAGGCTTCACTGAGGAAGGGACTTCTGAGCTGGGAGCCGATGAATGAGTAAGATGTCTGGGCATCGGAGTAAAGCAAATGCAAGTGGTCCCAGGGTGAGGGCAGCTTGACCTATGAGGGCTCTGGGAAAGATCGGGCAGTGTGCTGGGCCGCAAAGAAAATGAGGGGCAGGGTGGGATTTGCCTGAGATGAGGTGGAAAAGATGGCAGGGCCAGTCAGGGGCTCCCAGTCTTCAGTGCCCCTTAGAATCACCTGAGCAGAATTTTAAAAAATGATGCTCTGACCTCATCCTAGGTCAACTGAATCAGAATCTTTTGAGACTGGGCAGGTAGGATTAGTATATGCAGTCAGGGCCGAGAACCAGTGGGCCAGATGGTCAAGTCCTTGTGAGCCATGGTCTTTACCCTGGACAGTGGGAAGATCCGGGGGCGGGGCGGGGGGTGGACGCTCTGGCGGCTGAGTGAAAATGTGATGAGTGGGACCTGGAGTGGAGGGACCCGGAGCCTGTGGGAAGCTACCGTGGCAGGTTGGGGAGAACTGATGTGGGCTTGCCAATGGTGGGAATGGACCCAAGTAGATGGTTCAGTCTTGCTGGGCTGGACTGTCTGGAATGACCTCACTCAGTCTTGTCACCTTGCTCTGCGTTTCCTTGCTCCCTGTTAGTCCCCTGCAGGTGAGCCCTGCACTCCTGTCCATCTGCCCCAGATAACTTCCTGCTAATGAGCCCTCCCCGGGGCCTGCCATTCTTCCTCCAGGTAAACGGATGCCGGAGCTCAACTCCTTAAGTACCACCCCCAATTCAACGTGGCTTGGATTTCCATTGTACCTGGCAGCTTGAATCAGAAATATGAAGTACTGATACATGGAATCAGGACCTTTGGCCAGAGAACCTCAGAGTTTAAAGCCCTTGGGAGGGCCTCTTCCAAACCCCAAATTTCATAGTCAGAGGAGATGCATGAGCTCCTGAGAGTTCAAGACCTGGACGCAGCTGTGGGCTTTCCTTTCCATCTTGCTGTCCTTGTGATTACAGACCACGGATTTGCCAAAGATCTGCCTGAAGTTCATTCTTAAGCTCTGGAGATCTCACCCCAACCAAGGGCCGTAATGATCTTCCTAATGTGCCAAGGGTAATTTTTTTGTAAGTTTAAACTGATGCATTCTCACCTCTCCAGTTTCCTTGCAGCCGCCCCCTGCAGGGGAGCTGGAAGGCTTTTTGCTCCAAGGCAGGAGAGGCTTGCAAGGCCTTTGCAAGATGTGCTGGGCTTCCTTCTCCCTCGTTAGCATTTCAAGGGCAAAGCCTAGAGGCGGTTCAGATCCCCAGTGGTCTGTGTGGAGGGCCCAGGCCACCACTGAGAATGGAGTTCAGTTCGGGGACAGGAGGGTTTGAGGAAGCAACGCAAAGAAAACAGCCCTTTGGATGAACCTGGAAGATGGTGGGAGTGAGAAAGAAGGAGGCGTGAGAGGTGGGAAGGCAGTCAGAAGCCTGTCTTCCTGGCTTGGTTCCCGGGTCCTTGGTTCCTAACACCTCCCCTGTGGGCGAGGGTGTGTCATTGTCAGCTGTAGTCACCACGCTGTGCCTGACATCCCCAGGATTCATTTATTTTATAGCTGGCAGCTGGTACCTTTGGACCACCTTCACACTTTTATTCTTTATTGGAAAACAAAAAAACCTGCTACATTTCAAGGAGGGATTAGAGAAGAACACGTAGTTTTTTCCATCCAAGTTCATAGGCTGCCCTGAATTCTGATCACGGACCCTGGTGTCGAACCTCGGTAGAACTTCAGGTGTCCTCCTCAGCATGTCTGAGATGGGGAGCAATCTGGCCTGGAAAGCTCCTGTCTCAGTGCCTTTTGGAGAGCAGAGCATTAGCATAAGTAGTTTGTTTCTGGCAACCTCGCTCCCAGGGGATGCACTCCGGCTTCCTGGGTAGCCACAGAATAGTCTGCTTCTCTGTGAGGCTCCGAAGGTGCAGACGCAGCTGGTGCTCACCCGTGTTCCCCACTCACCTTCCCTTAGGTGTCGTGGGTCCAGGCCTGGCTAGTGGGCTGTGAGGGGAAGTGATGCGTGCCACTTCCAGGATGTGCCCCGGCGGCCCGTGCAGATGCCCTGTCTCTCTGTTACTCCCCCAGTCCCGGGAACCCTGAGACGACATGTCACAAAGCGGCATTGCAAGCGGGAGTGGCCCCTACCCACCTGGGACCCTGAGGGAGCAGATGGAACCCCCTGTGGGGGGCAGTGTGAGTGAGAAGGAACCTTGGCTGCCTGTGGGGAGCTGCGGGGGTTTGGGGGTCCCCTACTGCAGCCGAGCTCCCTGGGCCTGTGGAAGCTTCTTCCGCAGACTCCCTCCATACATATCTTCCTTCTTCCTTCCCTCCCTCATTGCTTCAGCACTTCCTGGCCTGGACGATGCTGCGCTCTGCCCTAGCAAGACCTGTGTTTGTTGCAGGGAGCTTAATTCTCACTCCTCATGCTTCTGCAGAGGGGAGGGAATGTCAGCTGCACTGCCAGGAGGGAAAGGTGTGGGAGGAACTTTCCGACCTCTCAGTGACTCCTGGAGGAGGTAGAGAGCAGCTTCTCAGGTTGGGGATCTGTGAGAAGAGGCAGTGAGCGTGTGTGGCCAGCCCGCGTCCCCTCCCGTCCAGAGCAACAGACCCCTGAGCCCCCAGCTCTACCACGTGCAAGGCAGGAACAGAGGAGCACGGTGTCCCCTGATAGGTCACCTTCTTCAATCCACCGCTTTGGTAATCAGGCTGATAGCTTGATCTCTGTTTGTTTACTGTTTCCTATTTCGCCAAAATCAAAAGAAGACAGCAGAGTTATTATTTAGCAGCCCTGGCCCTCAAAATCTCCTCTCTCCACCCCCACGTGCACCTGTGTTAAACAGTGAGCTCCTCGAAGGCAAGGGTTCTTGCTTAGCTTTCTCCACCTCCCCACTGTGTTGAGCTGGGGCCTGGCATCTAAAGCTTGCGGCTGTTCCAGAGTTTATTAGATGTGATGATATTGCAGAGGGTCAGGAATAATTCCTCGTGCTCCCGTAGAGTATGTGAGTGCTGACGAGGACACCCAGAGGGTGGCAGGGGACCGATGGACACCCCAGAGCACTTGCTGACATTAGCAGGTGCCAACTTTTCTCTCCAAAGCCAAAAGGATTCGTGAAGTCACATTCTGCCAACCCTGCCGGAGGGCCACCGGGGAGGACGCTCACTCTGTACAGCAGCCTGCTCGGGCTGTGAGAAGCCTTTATTGTCGGAAAGTTCATCCTGGGTCTCGGAGTCAGTTCTCTCCCTGCCGTTCAGTCCCGACTCTGCCCCTTGGAGCCCCATGGAACAGATCTAAGCTCGTCCATAGGAAGCTCCTTTAAATCAGCCAGGTTGGCTCCACACTCCTAACCAAGCTGTCTAGCGCTTTGGAACAGAATTGAGCTCATGTTAGACCTTTAAAATGACCTTAAAAAATTTTTTTTATCCTCACCCAAGGACTTTTCCCCCATTGCTTTTAGAGAGAGAGGAAGGGAGAGAGAGAAATATCGATGTGAGATAGAAACATTAACCAGTTGCTTCCCATATGCTCCTGGACTGGGGACCAAACCCGCAACTTTTTGGTTACGGGACAATGCTCCAATCCACTGAGCCACACTGGCCAGGGCTAAAATGGCCTTTTAAAAAGCATATCTTTCAGAAACTATTTATCGGTTACTATTTATCAATGATCCAGTCCAAGGAATACAGTGGTAGAAAGGCAGGGAGCTTTTCCAGCCCGGTACTCAACTCTCTCCTGCAGTCACAGGGAGGACCTGCCCGGGCAGGCTCTGTGGCCCGTGCGGGGATGCAAGCAGGGAGGGCAGGCTTTCCAGTGGGCTGGTCTCGAAGCATCTTGAGGCCTGCTGAGAAAGGAACACCTGCCTCTGCTGGCTGGGTTCGCAGCAGGGCTCCGTGCCAGTTAACTTCCTGGCTAGACACACACTGAGAACAGAGAACCCGCTGATCACAGCTTGCAGGGACCTGGGGATCAAGTCACCGTCCCTTCCTGCAGAGCTGGCCTTCGGTTTCAACTCCGCGGAAGAAGGAAGTCGCAGTACTGAGTCTAAGATATCCAATGCAGCCCAGCAACTACGGGCCGAGTCCTGCTGAGCTCCAGGACACAACCCCAACCCCAGGGTGCCCACTGTTTATTTATTCACGAACATGAGGTCAGGGTGCAGTCAAGGGAAGAACACAGTTGAGTTCTAGGCCAAAAGCAAGAGCTGCCTGCCGGAGGAGACCTGTAAACACAGTGGGGAGCTGCTCCTGCGCTGGAAGAACTAAAAGGCCTCCTGGAGGAGGCGGCGTGGTCTGTGGACTTAGAAGGACTGTGATTGGCAGAGAAGGGGGCGGGGTGAAGGAGGCCCTCCAGGAAGTGGAATACCACAGCGTCCATCGTCCATCGCTGCCTTCATTCGTGCGGCAGAATCCGCCCTCCTTTTAATGTCAACACGGAAATCGACTTGGAAGTGACTTCCCCTGGAAACACCCTTTGAGTAGGTGCCCTGTGCCGTGCGGGGAGAGCAGCTGCAGATGCAGTGGGACGTCCCCACCACGTCATCATAAACCACCGTCCAGCGGGGGCACGTGAAAGGGAGTTACCAGGTGTGCAGGTCACACACCAGTGATCCACGCAGGAGCATCAACCCAGGTGCACCCATTCTGTCTGTCCTCCCAGCCACACCTGCGGACGACTCTCCCCTGCTCTGCTCCAGCCCTGGGTGCTGCCCCTCTGGTCTCTTCAGGGCCTCCTTCACACAGCGTCCCGTTCTCCCTGGACACCAGACTTCTCCCTGTCAACTGACCTTTCGCACCAGGTAGAGACCTGCTCCGTTGTCATGCAAAAGGTAGAAATCCTCTTGACCCAACCCCCTCCCTTCTCTGCTCCTGCTCACGATAGAACTTCTCAC